>QANU01058179.1:518001-569019 GCA_003254905.1 Nissolia schottii | reverse complement strand
AGATTGCATTGTTTGACTGCCCAATATGCTCGATGCTCTAATTCCACTGGCAGGTGGCAAGGCTTGCCAAATACTAGCCGAAATGGGCTCATCCCAATGGGAGTCTTATACGCAGTTCGATACGCCCAGAGAGCATCATCCAAATACAGCGACCAGTCCTTCCTGTTCGGCTTGACCATTTTTTCCATGATCCCTTTAATTTCTCGATTAGACACTTCGGCTTGCCCGTTAGTTTGGGGATGGTAGGGGGTGGATACCCTATGAACAACCCCGTATTTACGGAGCAAAGCTTCCATGTGTCGGTTGCAAAAATGGGTCCCTTGGTCACTGACAATAGCTCTTGGCATTCCAAACCTGCAAATGATATTGGATCGAACAAAAGACACAACTACAGTAGCATCGTTAGTTCTGGTGGCAATTGCTTCCACCCATTTAGATACATAATCCACAGCCAAAAGAATATAAACAAAACCATGAGATATAGGAAATGGGCCCATGAAGTCGATGCCCCATACATCAAAAACTTCACAAAATAATAATGGTTGTTGGGGCATCTCATTTTTCCAGGTGATATTGCCTGTTTTCTGGCATTGCTCACATGATTTGCAAAATTCATGGGCATCTTTAAACAGTGAAGGCCAGTAAAATCCAGAGTCCAAAACCTTCCTAGCCGTGCGTTGGGGCCCAAAGTGGCCACCACTCGCAAAAGTATGACAAAATTGAAGGATGGACTCAAACTCAGTGCTTGGAACACATCGTCGAATTACCTGGTCACTACCAATTTTCCAAAGGTAAGGGTCCTCCCACAGGTAATACTTAGCATCGCTCTTCAGCTTTGCTAGTTGGTTTTTCGAAAATTGTGGGGGCTCTTTATTGGAGACCAAGTAATTTACGATGTCATCATACCACGGTCTCTCATACACCACTAACAAGGAGTTATCGGGAAAATCATCCCGAAGTGGGAATGGGTCGGGGGAATGTGCGTAAGGCGGCTCAGATGGTCTGCTACTAGGTTCTCGGCCCCACTTTTATCTTTAATTTCCAAATCAAACTCTTGAAGCAGTAGCATCCATTTGATAAGCCGTGGTTTGGCCTCGGGTTTTTTCAAAAGGTACTTTAGGGCTGCATGATCCGTATACACCACCACCTTGGAACCAACCAAATAAGATCGAAATTTATCGAGAGCAAAAACTATAGCTAAAAGCTCTTTCTCTGTGGTGGTGTAATTAAACTGTGCAGCATCCATAGTCCTAGAGGCATAAGATATCACATGAGGCAACTTACCAACCCGTTGAGAAAGCACAACACCCACAGTATAGTCTGATGCATCACACATTAGCTCAAAAGGCAACCCCCAATTTGGCGGTTGAATGACAGGGGCTGTCGTCAGAGCGCGCTTCAAGGTGTCGAATGATTCCCTGCATTTATTGTCAAAAATAAAGTCTATGTCCTTCTGCAGCAAGGAGGTGAGGGGGTGAGCAATCTTGCTGATGTCCTTGATAAACCTCCTATAAAAACCTGCATGTCCAAGACAAGAATGAATCTCCCGCACACATGCGGGGTAAGGCAGAGAGGAAATAGTATCTATTTTAGCAGGATCAACAGCAATGCCCTTGCTAGAGATTACATGGCCCAAAACTATACCCTGTTTGACCATAAAGTGACATTTTTCAAAGTTTAAGACAAGGTTAGTTTCAATACAACGTTGGAGTACTCTAGCAAGGTTATTTAAGCAAGAATCAAAAGAAGTACCAAAAACAGTAAAATCATCCATAAATACCTCCATGCAGTCCTCCAACAACTCAGAAAAGATGCTCGTCATGCACCGCTGGAATGTGGCAAGTGCATTGCAGAGCCCGAAAGGCACCCGTCGATAAGCAAATGTGCCGAAGGGACAAGTGAAAGTGGTCTTCTCTTGATCTGCTGGAGAAATGGGGATCTGAAAATATCCCGTGTAGCCATCAAGAAAGCAATAGTGAGATTTCCCTGCCAACCTCTCAAGCATTTGATCAATGAAGGGCAGGGGATAGTGATCCTTGCGGGTGGCATCGTTGAGACGTCTATAATCAATACAGACACGCCAGCTGTTTTGCACTCTGGTAGGAATCAACTCATCGCTCTCATTTTTCACCACGGTGATCCCCGATTTCTTAGGGACCACTTGTACTGGGCTCACCCACTCACTGTCAGATATAGGATAGATGATGCCAGCTTTTAAGAGCTTCATCACTTCCTTCTTTACAACATCTAGAATGAGTGGGTTGAGTCGCCGCTGCGGTTGCCGTACTGGCTTTGCCTCGTCCTCCAAAAGTATCCTGTGTGTGCATATGGAGGGGCTAATCCCAGTGATGTCATCTATAGTCCAACCGATGGCTTTCTTGTGCTTCTGTAGCACAGCGACCAAACTCTCTTCCTGCTGATGGGAGAGATCGCTGGCTATAATTACCGGTAGCGTGTCATCCTCCCCTAAGAATGTGTATTTAAGATGAGAGGGAAGGGGCTTCAATTCTGGGCCTGTTGCTTTATCTTCACCTGGTCCTGCAACTTTACTCAACTCTAAAACAGCATATGCATTAAATATATCAAGTGCAAAATTTAAATTCACAGAATTATGACACGCACCCTCCTGCAGAGACTCATCCACCTCTCTGCAGGCCAAGCACAATTTAGTGACACCATCACAATCAGGGCAGTCAAATTCTGGTGTTAACTCTAACATTGTATCAGCCCAAGTATCACAAGTGTCCAAAACTAAGGAATCAATGACATCAATTTGAAAAACTGAGTGCTCTTCTGAGGGGTAATGCATGGCATCAGGTAAGCAGAATTACACATGCATATCCCCGCACTCCATGGATAGTGTACCAGCGTGTATATCAATCTTGGCCCTTGCAGTTTTCAAAAATGGGCGACCTAAGATCAATGTTGACTGGTGGACATCGTTGTCATTTTCCATTTCAAGTACATAAAAATTTGCAGGAAATATTAAATCATTTACCTTGACTAGGACATCCTCTAGGATTCCTTCGGGTCCGGCGGTGCTGCGGTTGGCTAGTTGTATGATCAGTTCAGTTGGCTTGAGGGTTCCCTTGTGTAAAGACTTGTAGATGGATTTAGGCATGACATTTATGGCTGCACCCAGATCTGCCAAAGCCTTAGTGAATAATCTCTGTCCTATAACACAAGGAACCAAAAATGTACTAGGGTCCGTGCACTTGGGAGGCAATGGGCTGGATCTAATAATGGATGACACATTTGCCCCCATGCTAACCTGTGCAGTGTCCTTGAGTCTTCCTTTATTGGTGCACAAGTCCTTCAAGAACTTGGCATACTTGGGAATCTGTCTGATCACTTCCAGTAAGGGGATATTCACCTCCACCTTCCGAAATGTGTCCAGGAACTCCTTTTCTAATTGTAGTGCAGCAGCTGTCTTAGGTTTGGGACCACTTTGAGGAAAAGGAAGTGGGACAGGTAATTCCCTCCCCTTGTCAGATAGCTGCAGCGTCTCAGGACACTGCTTAGGTTCTTCTGTCTGCTGCAAGTCTTCTCCTCCAGCGTGGCCGCTAGAGTCTTCACCTCCGGCGTCATCGCCAGAGTCTTCACAATCTTCATCCAATGGTACCTGTGGAATGGTACTAGACCTCAGGGTCATAGCACTTACATTCGCCCTGGGGTTTGGCACAGTCTGAGAGGGGAGATGAGATGAGCCCACTGTTTGTGATTGCTTCATGGAGTATAACTCACTTTTCATCTCTGAAAATTCTTGCTGTAAGTCCTTCATCATTCTTGCTAATTCTTGTGCGGGGATCTCAGAAGCAAGGGTTACTTGAGGGGGTGCTGGAGCAGGCTGAAATTGCTGTTGTAACCTCTGCGGAGGAGGTATATACCTCTGTTGTTGCTGTGGAAATTGTTTGGCCTGGGTCTGCGGATTAAGAATGTTGGAGTTATTGCTCCATTTGAAAGCTGGGTTGTCCTTCCAGCCTGAGTTGTAAGTGTTACTGTAGGGGTCGTACTTAGGTTGGTTGGACGGGCCCTGCTTTGCAGAAAATATAGCTGCAACTGTAGAATTTTCATCCCTGAGAAGGGGACACTGCTCAGGCTGATGGGGAATGCCATCAGGACAGAGAGAACACGCCACTTGGGATTGTTGTCCCATAGCCAAAACACTAACCATATCTGCCAATTTGTCAACCTTCTCTGTGAGAGCCACAATCTCATTGTTTGGGTGGTTAACAACAACTTCATATGCTCCTCGGATAGACCGATTAGCTCGCATCTCATATCTGGAATGATCAGCCATCTCACTTATTAACTGTCTGGCTTCTTCAGGTGTCTTTCTGTTCTTTAAAATTCCGCCAGCTGCTGAATCAATCCACTTCCGGTCCATGAAACTGAGACCTTCGTAGAAGTGATCCAAGAGTTGCACTTCAGTGAACCCATGGTGGGGACACATGTCGCACAATCCTTGGAATCGCTCCCAATACTCACCTAGGCACTCGTCAGCCTTCTGTTGGATCCCAGAGATTTCCTTCTTCAGAGATGATACTCGGCTGGCAGGGAAATACTTCTCAAGGAACATTCGTTTCAATCCGAGCCAGCTGTTCACGGCCTGGTGTGGAATGCTATAGTACCAATTACGGGCCCCACTTTCCAAAGAGAATGGAAAGGCTTTAAGTTTCACGTTGTCCGGAGCAACGTTATGGGACCTTAACGTGTTGCAGGTCATGACGAATTCCTTAAGATGGCGGTGTGGGTTTTCCGATGCTAAGCCATGAAACTTGGGCAAATGGTGTAAAAAATTGGACTTTATTTCAAAGTCCATGGCGGCGTCAGGATAAACCACACCGGATGGCTCATATGAGTAGTCAGGGGTTGCTAACTCACCCCAAGTTCGGGCGGGATCAGCCATTATACCTGTCACAGGAATAGAAATATCAGTAGCAACAAGGGGTTCCCTTCGTAGCCTCGTTTCTCGCCTAATTATCCTTAGCGTTCTTTCGATCTCTGGATCAAAATCGGCTAAAGTAGGATCAGGCAAGGAGCGAGTCATACACGAGAACCAAAAGAAGGGGAGAAAAAATCTAAAAGGTAAACAAAATCAAGTGCAATAACTACTTTTTAATTTTATTTTATTTTTGATTTTTTTTTTTGAATAAGAACAGAAAAAAAATTGAAATAAATAAAAAAAAACCTTTTTTTTTAAAAGAGAAAAAAACGAAATTAAAAAAAATATTTTTTTTATTTTTTTTTGGGTAAAAACAGCAGAAAAATGAAAAAAAATTAAAAAAAAAAGAAAGGAAAAGAAAAGAAAAGAACAAAAGCAAGAAAATAGAGAATTAACAAAAATTAAATGATAAAAAGAAAAGAAAAGAAAGAAAAAAAAAAAATTGGCTAAATTGCTTCCCCGGCAACGGCGCCAAATTTGACACACACTAAAACGTCGTTAATTTCAGTGCGCAATCAAATAATAATTTATCAAACTAAATCAACCCCAAAAACGTAGTAAAAGGGGCTAACCTAGGTCGTCTCTCAAGGAAGCAATTAGAACCAATTGAAATTGCAATTAAAAAGGGGGGTTTGGATTGATGAACAAAAATAAAGCAAAATAAAAGTAAGTTAACAATGATAAAAAAACAATATCCTGCATACGGTGTTTCTAGATCAAGGATTAATTGTCATTGGTTCCTAATTAATTATTCATAAGGGGATGTTGTTTATTAGTTGAAATCTCTAACTAATACGCAATTCACCTAAGAGACTACGATCGTCAATCCCCTAAGCATTTATCAATATAGGAATTAAAACTAAGATCTCAGCATTAAAAACCTATATCAATTATGTTCCAATTGCACAACCTAATTAAATCTAATTAGTTTCCCAAAAAGTTCCCAAATCCTAAATCAATAAATCCTACAATCGTCAAGATCTATCAACCTAGAATTAACCCTAACCAATAACATGCGATCGCTATATTACTAATCAAGGGCGGAACAAATCATGAATAAACATTAAGCACAAGACCTCGAATTAATCCTAATCTAGAGTTACCGCATGCAAGATATTAAGAAACTACTCCTCCATGAGTGGAGGATAAAAACTCATAATAAATAAAGAATAAGAGAGTGGAAAAATAATAGAGAATTAAAGTGACAAAACCTGAATGCAATAACGGTAGAAATTCGCAAATCCTTGAAGAACTAAGAATTAAGCACTACTAACATCAACCTAAAGTGCATAAAAGAAAAGAGAAAAGTGCAGAAAATAAAAGTGGAGGCTGAGTATGAAGTTCTCTCCAAGTTGTTGAGAGAGGATATTTATTTGTAGAGGATTGGCTAAAAGTGGAAGTAATTCTCGCACTTTTGCACAGCAGTCAGTAAAATCGCGATAACTTTGGCTACCGATATCGGATTGAGGTGATTCAAATCTCCAATTAAAGCTAAGAGATAGATCTACAACTTTGTAGTTGAGGTCAAATCGAGATTCAACCTCCATCCTGGTGCAAAATCCGTGGCAAAGTCAGCGTTAAAAATCCTCAGCAAATCTTTGACCAAATCTTTTTGAATTTGAATTTAATCTTGAATTTATTGGTCTCAATCTTCTCTTCAAATCTCCTCTTTGAAATTTATATCTTATCAAATCTCCTTCAAACTTCAATGATCCTCTTTATAATTTATTTTCTGCAATAAAAATAGAAAACTAAAAAAGAACAAAAGAAATCTACACATTAAATTCTAAGATAAAGTAGTGCTTAAAATTGCATTTTTCTAAATTTCTCACAAAAGAGGATAATGTGTAAAACATATTAATTAAGCATTAAAATTACACATTTTTAGTATACATTGTTCAATTATAGAATAATAAAATAGGGTACAAAATACACCTATCAGAGTCCTTTTTGGATGATCCTTTTAATCTCATCCTCGAGGGAACGGTAGTCATCAGTAATATGGCCATAAGTCTTGTGATATTCACAATACTTACTCATGTCAGCTCCTTCATGATGGATTTTTTCCCTACACCTAGGGGTGACTTGATAATTCGAGCATGCAAGAACTCATGCAAATTGTGTTGATGCTTGCATTCAGTGGAGTGTACTCATCGTACTTCCCTTGTGGTTTGCGAAATTTGCGTCTTGCTCGCTAACGCTTTCTTCAGCTTGAGACATCACGCTCTCTTTTGCCTGACATTAGATCAGTCTGCTCATTGAGGTCTAACAACCTCTTCTCACAATTTTTGTCCATCTGGCAGCTTCCTCTAGTTCTCCTACAACAATGAATCTGACTGCCCTCTCCCAAAACTCTACCATAGTAAAAGGTTAATTGGTCTCCAGGTTCTTAAGGAAAGATCCTGGTCTCAAACCTTGATTGATTTGGTGCATTTCAACCTCAAGGTTGAGGTTAGGGATTTGCATAGCCATGACATTGTACCTAGCGATGTATGCCTTGAGAGATTTATTTGGCTCTTGCCTCATTAGTGTGAATGAATCCGATGTCTTTTGGCACACCTTAGAAAATGAGAAATGATACAGGAAGATGTCGTTGAGCTCAAAAAAGCGATGTAAGGAACTTAATTTTAATGAGGAAAACCAAATCAAAGCAACGCCATCAGGAAGGTGGGAAATGTGGGACAAAAGAGTGTGTCCATAGCTCCATTCACCAACATCATCAGTCGAAACATATGGGAGTTAGGATGTCCTTTTCCATCATAAGGTTTTAGAGTAAGAGGTAGCTGGAAGTTCTGAGATAGTCGTACCTTCATGATGGAATTAGAGAACTGCCCCACGTTTATAGGAATTGTTTGGTTCCCCAGTTGTTCTTCCTTGCTGGGGGGTTGAGAATCCTCTCATTCTGATCCCTTTCTGGAGTTGAAATCTTCCTCGTTCTGAGCACTACTGAGCTCTTCCGTGTTGTCGATGAGGAGTCAACTTTGCTCCTATAGTTCTATTGTGGTCTCCCTCATTTCCTCAATCATCAACTTGTAGTTACTGTTGGGTGTCGTGTTATAGTTAGGTGGCATGTTTTGGCTCTAGCTTCAGGTTCTAACCATGTTGTTTGGGGAGAGCTTAAGTCTCTATGTGGGGTTATAGTACCAATGTTTTATCCTGAACGGTGAAGTAACGTGTCCCTTGGGGTACAATTGCCACCAGTGAGTTGAGAATGCTTTAGCTCCAATTAGTGCGCTTAGGAGGGGGCCTGTAAGGGATCATAGCTTGAGGTTTATAATGTATATCTTAGATTTGATCTCGAACCTCTTTAATAGAGCCTACTCAACCATTTAGCCCTTGTTGTGCTCGAGCTTTGCAAGGATGTGCCAAGCTCCTACTCATCCACAACGGTCACATCTGAAATGGGATGAGGTGTAGAATTATGATGGTATGTGGAGTTCTTCTCACGTTCGTGTATGTGCATCAGCTATGCTAACAAGGCCATCTTACGGATCTGACCTTCTCCAGGTCGGGTAGATGGGGGGCCTCTAACCCGTGTTCTTACCCATGGCCTCATTTTTGAGTAGTCCAAAAATCATACCTGTGATGTATGCCATTTGGCCATACAAAGGCATTTTCCTCTTCTTGTAAGCAATACTATTAGTAAAAATCCTTTTGATCTCATTCATGTTGACATTTGGGGTCTAATGCCAACTATTTCTATGCACTATCACCGCTATTTCTTAACCATGGTAAAGGATAACTCTAGATACACGTGGATTTTTTTGTTGTTGATGAAATCAAAAGCTGAGACTTCTAAACTTGTGCATAACTTTTTCATAATGGTTGAAACTCAGTTTTTCACTAAAATTAAAGTCATTCAAACTGACAATGGACCTGAGTTCATACTAAAGAACTTTTATGAATCTAGATGAGTAATGCATCAATTATCTTGTCTGGCTACTCCCTAGCAAAATGCTATTGTTGAGCACTTAACACTAAAAGAGCATTGATGTTTCAAGCAAACTTACCTCTATGTTTTTGGTCTTATGCAGTCATGCACTCAATTATTTTAATCAATAAGACCTTATCCACAGCAATATATAATTGCACACCATTTCAAAAGTTGTTCAATATAAAACCTAATTTTTCTGCACTCAAAGTTTTTGGTAACTTGTGTTTTGCATTAACTCTATCATAACATAGAATAAGGTTAGATCCAAAGGCTTGTAAATGTGTTTCCTTAGGATTCAAACTTGGCATGAAAGGTTTCATTTTATTTGACATTAATTCAAGAGAAGTATTTGTATCAAGACATCGGATATTTCATGAAAACATCTTTCCATTCCTTTCCATAACTCATTCCCTTGACTAATAATACATAACTCATATATTCCGTACTTACACATCTATGCCAGATATTGCCACACTAGTTTATGACCCTATTCCCACTCCACCAACCCCACAACCTGCTAGCCATAGCCAGATACCTCAAACTCAAAATCCTCTACCAGAGCATGACCAAGATATTAGGCTTGCACCACCACATCCACCCCAATCAGATCCTACTGACAGTCTAGTAGATAAAGAATAGTCTTTAGTTATCTGCAACATTATCATCACCACATCTCAACCTCACTTTCCTCTTCATAAGGAACAACTATGTCAGGTATCCTATTCATAATTTTCTAAACTATAACAAACTATCACACACACAATTCCTTCACCCTTAATATTTCTACCACTTTTGATCCTACAACCTACTCCAAGGTTGTCAAATTTGAAGGGTGGTAGCAAGCTATGAAGGCTGAGATTGAGGTCTTGTAACAAAACCATACTTAGGGTTTAGTTGAGTTACCAAAGGGGAAAACATCTATTGAGTGTAAATGGTTCTATAAGACAAAATATAGGGCAAATGGCACAATTAAGTGCCATAAAGCCAGATTAGTAGCTCGTGGCTATACACAAATTCAAGGTGTAGATTATCTAGATACCTTCTCCCCAATTGCAAAGATGACTACTCTAAGAATCATCATTGCCCTTGCAGCTGCCAAGTCTTGGCATCTTTACTAACTCAATGTAGACAATGCATTTCTCCACGACACCCTAGATAAGGAAGTGTATATGTGTCAACCACTAGGATTTAAGGCTACTAGTCCTAATCAGGCCTTGCACTTGAGAAAATATCTTTATGGCCTTAAGAAGGAAAATAGACAATGGTTCAACACTTTAAATTCAACTCTTAAGTCACTTGGCTACACTCAATGTAGATCTAAAGCTACCCCATTTTCCAAGATGACAAATGACTCATTTACAACTTTATTAGTTTATGTTGATAATGTTGTGTTAATAGAAGATAACCTCACATAAATTAATCAAGTCAAGGCCTTTTTACATTCAAATTTTCAAATCAAAGACAAAGGAAAGCTCAAGTTTTTCCTTGGTTTAGAAGTGGCCAAATTTGTCTTGAATTAGAGAAAGTATGCACTAGAATTGCTTGATGATTCTGGTTCTCTTCCAGTCAAGCAAACTCCTACGTAAATGAATGACTCATTAAGACTTTACAAAGAACATGGAACTCCCCTCTTTTATGTAGCAGCTTATAGGAGGCTTGTTGGTCCCTTACTCTACTTAGCTACAACTAGACCGGACACAACATTTAGTGTCTAACAACTCTGCCAATTTCTCTCCCGTCCCACTGACATACATCACAAGGCAGCAATGCGAGTTCTACAGTATATCAAAGATTCTCCAGGAAGTGGTCTTTTCTTTCCATCAACATCAGACCTCAAATTGAAGGGTTTTAGTGATTCTGATTGGGTCGGGTGCCCTAATTCAAGGAGGTCCATCACAAGCATGGCTGTGTACTTAGGGCTTGCCCTTGTATCCTGGAAGGCAAAGAAACACACTATTATCTCCAGATCTTCTACAAAGTCCTAATATAGAGCCATTGTTGCAATCGTCAGTGAATTGCAATGGCTTATGACACTTTCTAAGGAAGTTCAATAATAGTTTCCCTTACCAATTGCCTTGTTTTGTGATAACTAATCCGCAATCAAGCTAGCTATCAATTCGTCCTTTCACAAGCGTACTAAGCACATAGAATTGGATTATCATCTCATCTAGGATCAAATGACTTCTAGCTTAGTTCATCTGCTTCACATTACTTCATCAAATTATCTAGCAGATTTGTTCACTAAATCCATCTAATTGGGTCCCTTTTTCACCAATTTATCCAAGCTGGGATTGACTAACATCCCATCTCCAACTTGAGGGAGAGTAACACTCTATGTAAATAAGTAATTTTATTTAGTTAAAAGCATGGTTATCAAACTCGAGAGTTTAAGTAAACTCGTGGAGCCTTCGTAAACTCGGATCGTAAACTCGTATGAGTTTACCTATTATTAAATAAATGCTAAAAAAATATTTTAAAAAGCTATTATGCTACAAAAATATATTTAATAAAACTTGAAATTCATAAATACTTTTAACTCCATAACAAAGCACAAATAAAGATGAAATATATGAGTTTTAAGTTCAATTCATGCATATACATAATACATATGTTTGAACCAGAACATATCCTCCTCCATATAAATTTAATGGCAAACAAAATCTATCAACACCAGAGAGTCGGTGTGTTGAGGAACTAACATAGCAAATGTACATAAAAAATAATGTCACTCATTCTTGACAGAAGTAGCCTGCTTCGAGCCGACAACATTTGTTTCTGGAACAATGTCACTCACTCAAGCTTGGTGATGACTTCGAGGGGCATGCCCTTTGTTTCTGGAACCTTCAAGAACAAAAATATCCAGGAGATGACACACACAACAGCATAAACATCGAAGATACCAGCGAGTCTCATAGTATTGAGCATCACAAGAAGTGAGTATGTGACAATGATGTCTCCAATCCAAAACACTAAAGCACAGATAGTGATGCAGAGGCCACGCACCCTGGTAGGAAAGATATCTGAGCAAAGGATAAAATACATACGTTGGATTAGCGACGGAGCACGACGGAGGAGCACAACGGAGCACGGTGGCACGACGGAGCACGATTGCAGGTGCAGCTATGAGTGGCAACTCTGAAACACTAAACAACCTAAATCTAAAAACTCAGAGACGTGCAAAACGACGTCGTCATTTTTCTTGTTTTGTCCTTAAAAAAACCCACAATTTAGTAAACTCGTGATTTTATGCGAGTTTACTCGAGTTTACCCGAGTTTACCCAAAAACGAGTTTACATGCGAGTTAGCTCGATTTTACTACCTACAAACGTAAACTCGTACGAGCTTACGAGTTAACACGCGATTTTGATAACCATGGTTAAGAGTGATCATTTATTATACAAATTACTTAGGACAATTATCTTTGTTGTTAGATTTGGTTAGCATCAAAAATTTAGTTAGAGTAGTTACACTACTGAGAACTCTATCTTATACATAAGGAGTTTCACTCATCTTCAATGATTCAACTTTCTTTTCCACATTTTCGCCAAAGTTGCTAGCCATGCTTAACTCTGACAAAGCATAAAAAATTTCCTCCCTTCTACCTTCTGTTAAAAAAAAATATATTAAATATAATATTATTGAAATTATTTATAACGAATATATATTGTAAGAGAAACAATTTAGTATAAAAATGAGAATAAATCTTAATTATTAGATGATATATCTATAATATTTAAAGTATGAAAGTAATATGATATCTAGATATATATACTATCATTAATATTAGGTCGGCACTATTATTTTGACGACAAAATTATGTGCCACCGGAGAGTTGCTAATGGGATGTGGGTCTCACAATAAATATAAAATTCAATTTGAAATTGCCCAACCATTAAGTCATCTTTTCTCTCTTCTGCTTCACTCACGCGCATTTTCGTAAATATATTTTTTTGTTACAAACATAATTGAACAAAGTTACAAACTTTTGTTATTTCTGTTACAAACTATTGCTATCATGAGTTACAAATTGAAGTCACTCTCTTTGCACTCCACTCACACGCATTTCGATAAAATACACTTTTTATTGCAAACTTGATTAAACAAGATAACAAACTTTTGTTTTTGTCGTCACAAAATATTATCATGAGTTTCAAATTGAAATCACTCTCTCTTCTGCTCCACTCACACGTCTTCCTGTAAAGTTTACTTTTTCGTTATAAACTTTATAGAATAAGGTAACAAACTTTTGTTATTTTCGTTACAAATTATTATTAAAGTCACTATCTTTTTTGCTTCATTCACACGCAATCTCATAAAATACATTTTTTTTGTTACAAATGTTATTTAATAAGGTTACAAGCTTTTTTGCACATCATGTTAAAAGTTACAAACTTTTATGAACACGATTACAAATACATTGAAGAGAAAAATGAAAACAAAAAGGGAAAGAAAAAAGTTGAAGAGAGAAAAATTTAATGTGACTTATTTTTTTATTAATTTTTTATTTAAACACAGCAACCACCTAAATATATTTTTACAACAATCGACCCTGACATGACGGTTGGCATCGTAAGTTGTTGTTAAAAATCATTTCGGATATTAGGTGGATATTATATGCTTCCATAGCCTCATCACCATGTCTAGCAATAATATCCATTTCGGATTGGATTGCACATGTTAAACATGTCATTAATGGTGGAAACCAACAAGAAGAACAGGAATAATTTATTTATGGGATTTATTGTAATACTCTATAAAATTTAAGGATATCGATATCATAACATTTAATATTTTATCATATATCTCACTAACTCTAATTATTTATTATTTTAAATGTGTGATTAAATCACAATCATTGAAATATAATGAGATATCGATACTTTCATAAAAGTTTATGTACCAAATATTTATTTATTTTCATTTATTCTAACAAATAAAAGCCGGGGCCCATCTTCGCAAGAACAATCCATCTGTCCATCTTCAATAAGTTTTGAAAAGATAATAATATTCTATAAATAACAGCCTGTATATAATTTTTTTCACAATAAAGAGTATTTTACATTTTTAAGCAAATCAGATATTATTATTAGTAGTAGTATGTCCTGTGAAGTATTAAACTTAGATGGTAACGTGAAAGGAAAAAAAAAGAAAAAGGAATAAATAGTAGAATTAGAAAGAGATTAGCCTAAAAGTATTAGGGGGTTGAATTAAAGCAGTGTGAGTTTTTATACACACTATTAGATTTGAAATTCCATTGTGAATGGCAATTTCGTCTTTGAATTTGCATATATAAGTAGTTTTTATTCATAAAATTAAAAAACTAAATTTTGGTGTTTAAAATTATAAAATATAAGTTGAGTTCCTTAGAAATCTCTCAAATTTAAAAATTTGAGTTAAATTAATCATATATTGTTTCAACTTTACTGAAATTTAAGAACTAATTGACTCATTTTAAAATTTGAGGGGCTAAATAATTTCTACATATTTTAAGGATTAACATAACTTGCGTTTTATAATTTATTTAGGAACTAAAAAATTAATTTTTTTATTTAAGAATCTAAAATGACTCACATGTATAATTTTATGATTAAAATAAGTATTTGATCGAAATTTGAAGATTACTATGATGTCCGAAGAAAAAAGTTTATTAAGATGGACGGAAGTGTTATGGGTAAAAAAAAAATTATCTCGTAGTTATACTCAGTTAATTATTTTGATCTCGTACTTTTAAAAAATATAATTTAGTCATTTATTTTTAAAAATGAATTAATTTAATTTTTTTTATATTTAACTACATTTGAGCAGCGATATTATTTACATTTAAAAAGTGTAATTAAATGTAAAAAAATAAATAAAAATAAAGCTAACGAGGTTTTTACCCAAGTGTTATTACTGATTGAGAAATGGTATATCATGCGCATGCAAAAAATTATTGTACATTGCATCTATGTCCAACTAAAAGAATGAGGAGTCAAGGCTAGCATTCACAAATAACTGCCGACAGCAATCTAACAAAATATATCTACAGCCTAGGTGAAATTAAAGATTTTTATTTTATTATATTCCATGCCCTGCACCCTAAAAATTAAATATCACCAACTATGATATGGTATATCTTATTGTGCTTGTGAAAAAATGCTCCATGACTAGACCTTCCAATAAAATTTCTGGCTGGTCATTATAAAGAGATGCGATATTAGTAATTATATATTGTGAGATACCATGTCAACTTATCATCTATCATTATACGAGCGTTTTTGTTCATTTTTTTGTATTGGGGTTTATTCATTCTTATTAGGTAGGTTTGTTCACTACAATTCATTTTATATAAACAGGTTTGTTCATTTTTTGTATTGGGGTTTTTTTATTCTTATTAAGTAAGTTTGTTCACTACAATTAACAAAGTTTGTTCGTTTTATATGAACAAGTTTGGACATGAGGGAGGTCATGATCGTGGGGCGACAATTGAAGAACGCGAGGGAGGACGTGAGGAAAGAAGAAAACGGAGGGGATGTGAGAAATTGGAGAGAGAAATTACATATTGAAATATATTTAATATGAAAGAAAAATACAAATAATTGTACGTAGAGATTTGGGGAAAAATTAGTTTGTTTGTGGGCCAAGAAAAATTTTAATTGCTGCACATTGATACAAATTTAGGTGTACACAAATTTAGATGCACACGTAACACCTCTCCACTACTTAAAAGAATCCCCTGGGCAATCTTATAACTACTAGTGTATATTATTCAAAAAGGAGAAACAAACAAACAAAATGCCATCAAATTGGTTCTACTAGTTAGCGATTGATTTTTATGGGTCATGTGATATGCATTGCCCATTTTCCACCACTAGTTTAAGGGTCGCCACGACTCCGTTAATTATATATTGTGCGCATATGAGTGTGCCTTGTCCTAATGTGATTGATATTGTGGTCAATTTAATCTTCCTCCCTTTGGTTGTTCCCCGTTGGATTATAAGCCTCTTACAGGGAGAATTTCAGAATACATACATGGTAGACTCAGAAAAACGATGATTACCATGGCCATGGTTATGATGTTTCTTTAGACATAGTAGTTCGATACCTGCTAAGGATTCCTAGAATATACTATAGTGAAAAATTCTGGTATACATAAATACATACATACATATAGGTATGTAGTGACCCCTCAACAATACTAGCAGTATATTAGATTGGGGATTGTGATCTTTCGTTGGAGTGAGGGAAGCTGTGGCTACAAGTGTGAGGTGAATGAGATTTGATTCCTGACCACTGATTGATTAAGATAGATAGTTAGATAGATGGAGCTGAACACCTTCTCTTCCACTTCTGTGTCCTCATCTGAAGTTGCCGGTGTCGGGAGATCCTACCACTCCCTTAATTCCCTCTCTTCCAGTTTCAGCCACAAAGTTGGAGTTAGATTTTCCAACCACTTCAAATGTCGCAGAGGTAATAATTGATTCTTAGAGGAGACTTCTCTTCTTTTTTCTTTTTCTTTTTTGTTGAGTCTTTCTTTCTTTTCCATGTATAAATATGAAGTACAGTGCTTGTTAGTTTGATTGATTTGATCTTCACATTTTGCTAATAATTGATGGACGTTATCTCTTCCATGACTGAATGATGAGAAAGCTTATAGTCTGTTTTGATCTTCACATTTCTGTTTCCGTTTCTTGTTTTTGATTTATTTTCAATTTTTAGAATTTTATAAAGAAAATATTGAAAAAAAAATTATTTCTGTGTTGATTTATCTCATACAATTGAAAATTAAAAAGCAGAAAACAGATCCCAAAACAGAACCGATACTAAAATCATGAGCTCAAGCTCAATTCATCAACTCGGGAGTTCGGCTTATTGAGCCATTAACAAACCAAGTTAGAAATAACTTACGAGTTGGCGAGTTGACTTGAGTTACTTCCAGCCCTATGAGTTTAACAACGCTCTGATCTTCGTTTTCAGGATTGTTTGCCAAGACTTGTGATGCTTCAGACCACAGTTATTTGGCAGACAAAGCTTTCGTAAGTTTGGCTGGTCCAGATAATCTTGCGACCGAGACGAGTTTCCATCGAATTAATGGAATAAATGGCTCAACTTTTAGATTGTTTTCCAGAAATCTGAGAGTGCTTGATGCCTTTGATGATGAGTATGGGGGAGTTGTCATTGATCCAGATAGGTTACCAGCCGACCCCTCTGCCTTTGCACGTATGCTGCATTTTTCTCTATCCCATTGGAAAAAGATGGTAAATCAATCCTCTCCTCAAATTCAATTCCTCGATTAGTGCTTGCTTGGTTTAAAATCTCTATTTTTCTGCTCACTAAAATGTAAAACAAACAAGGCGTTACATGAACTCTGTGTGTGTGTGTGTGTGTGTTAGGAGTTAAGTGTAAGTGAGAAGAAGTCAAAAAGGCAATGGCCATTTAAATGGATGGACCTATAATGTCAATACTACTTGGCAGTTTTGGGTCAATGCATGCAGTTAAGTCGAGAAATTATTCATGGAGTGCCAACTAGGATTGTGCTCTGATTATTTGTATGGTGACATTTTAGCAACATATAGTAGGAGGACTCGCCACTTACTACCACCTAAAGTTGAAATATCATTTTACAAGTGGTTATAGTATGATTGCATCTCTTTCGTGATTGAGTCTGCTATCTGGTTAGTTACCTGTGAGAAAAGTTGTTGTTCCCATGGAAGAAAGTCTGAAAATCTCCCCCTAAGTATTTTGGGGTCCACTAAACCCCAGTCATCATGTCTAAATTATGATGCCTTAACACCTGACATATAAGCCAATTGATAATGTGCAGGGAAAGAAGGGAATTTGGCTTAAGTTGCCGTTAGAGAATTCTGACCTTGTTCCAATTGCTGTGAAGGTAATTGAACTTCTCTCACATGTCTATCAATGAAAAATTGACGAAAAAAGTTAGTACACATGATATTTGAGACCTTAGCATTTGTTTATACTATGGTAGCATTTGGTTCTTGTCCTAAGACGAAGGAGATAGACATTAGGGACAAAAATACGTATCAAGAAGGGGATGGAATCAAAAAGACTCAAAATAATTTCTGTACCTCCAAAAATTAGGGACACGGGAGACATGCTTCTAGTGTGTCCTTTTGCAGGATTGGAACCAAAATCTACCTGTGTTGTGTGCGTTTGCACAGAACTAACTCAGCCAACAAGCATAAAAAGACCCGTAATTCATCCACACACTGCTGATTTTGCTCATTTGTGCAAGAGTGGTTGAACCTATATATGAGGTTAACTCATTTTGGTCTCAGGAAGGCTTTCAATACCACCATGCGGAGCCAGGATATGTGATGTTAACTTACTGGATTCCTGAAGGACCATGCATGCTTCCAGCCAATGCTTCACATCTAGTAGGAGTTGGGGGATTTGTCATCAATGACAACAATGAGGTATCATTGCTTCTATCATTAACATAACATTAGAAAGAAGCATGCTCACCTCAATTGAATAACCACCAAGAAATTAAAGCAGGATATTGTGCACTTTGGAAAAGCTCTGCAAGGAGCATTTTCAAGTTACTAAAAATGCTACGAATTTGTTATTTTACTTTTATCATTTTAAAGAAGTTCTTACCTAATTCCTGTTATAAATGTGTAAAGGTGCTCGTAGTGCAAGAGAAACACTGTTGTCCTGAAATTCTGGGTCTTTGGAAGATGCCAACTGGATTCATTCTTGAGGTATTTATATTTGCAGCTGCACTCATTCTTCATAAATGTTCTAGAAGCGAAATAGAAAACCAATTGAGATGGTACTGAGTTATATTTTCACTTATGTAATCATCTTGCAACTTGAATTCTTTATCACTTATGAATTATCAGGCTGAGGAGATATATGCAGGAGCCGTAAGAGAAGTGAAGGAAGAAACTGGGGTAAGTTTTATGATCTGAGATATATTACTCTAGTGTTATTCTATGTTGAATTATATTATTAGGCTGTACCACATAGTGTCAATTGCGAAAGTCATGGCTTTCTTTTGATTCTTGCTTCTTTACACTGCAGATCGATACGGAGTTTATTGAAGTCATAGCATTCAGGTAATGTCACCATTCATACTTGCAACTATGTATTTATTCGGAATGCATTCTCTCATCTCATGTAAAAATTTTATATGACTTGACCATGCATTTAATTGTCATCATTGGCGATAGAACACACATGATCATGTCATATGAAATTTGTTTTATCAAAAAACATTTTAACTAATTAAATACGGGAATGGATCATCTCCGGTGAAAGTTTCATATGATAAGATAGATTTGAAACAATGAGTGAGTAACTTGATTCTGTTTGTGTAAATATCAGATTCGTTTCACTTGATTTGTAACTTATCAGATTGTGATGTGATCTAAATTGAAAGGAATTAGATTAGTGGAAAAGTTTCTCCTGTAATCAGCTACTTAGGTACAGAGTCTAGTATGATCATAGAATGCTACAAATTTAGCTTTTAATCGATTAGTGCAGAACTTTTCTTGTGTTCTTCTTAGCCATCAAGATCTGATTACTCTCATCATATTCCAGGCATGCACATAATGTGGCTTTTGATAAATCAGATTTGTTCTTCATCTGCATGCTAAGAGCCCTATCGAATGAGATTGTTGTCGATGATCATGAAATTGTAGCCGCGAAGGTTAGATATTCTAAATCACTACTCATTAGACAGTTAAAGGAAACGTTTTTTTACACCAACAGTGACCTATTAAAAGTGATCAAGTTAGTCTATTCAGGTTACTTTCTCTGAATCTAAAAACACATGATCATAATCCTTTTCATCCTCTGATGTGTGGTCATAGGCCGAAATTACCTTAGTTGGTTACTGAGGAAATATTACACATTCCTGATTTGGAATTTTTGGTGCATGCCATAACTTGAATTGGAGCTGGTTCCTTCCTTCAAGTTCCTTGTGTTTTATGTTCATCCTCATTCGTTTTTTACTTATCAGGTTCTAGAGAAAAATGAAAAAGAGCTTAAGATCTGGACAGTCTTATTTATGCTGATTCCAATGTACATAACTGTTTTTGTTTCACAAGATTGGTTTCTAGATTTCCAATAACTCTGTGTGTGATATGATGCAGTGGATGCCCCTGGTTGAGTTTGTACAGCAACCACTTATCCAAGAAGATTCCATGTTCAAGAAGATCATTGACATCTTTGTTGCTCGTCTTGGGAAGCGTTACTGTGGCCTATCAACACATCAAGTAGTTTCAAAGTTTGATGGCAAGGTTTCTTCCCTTTACTATAATGTCATAGACGATGGAGATATCAACTGTGTTGGAAATTAAGGCTCTCAAAACAACACCCTCAAATATCAGTAGCAACAAGCTGAAAATTGGGCTAACTACTACAGAGATATCGAATCCAATATTTCACATGTGAGTGCAATCTTATTTCTAATGTATATAGTATCTTCAATAACAAAGTGTGTGGAATCCACACTTGTTCCTCATTTATAGTGATGCTTGTAAATAGAAGAACCAGTATGTTAATGGACCTCCAACTTATAATTTGTGGAACCAAATCATCATGTATATGTGAAGGATAACAAGTTAAGGGATGAAGTTGATAGGTAATTGGACCGCACTAGATTTAAACCCGTGTTGTGCGTAGGCAAAAAAATTAACAAAAATGCATTGGCTTAGGGATGAAGTTTTACTCCCTCATAAATAGAGATCCCCTAGTAGAGCTTCAATTGCTAATTTCCTTTATAGCTTCTAAGGTTCCACTCAGCGTTGGGACCTTTTGCTCAAGTGTATATTGTGGAGAAGCAGTGTCTCTACCTAGGGTAGGTTTCTAGTCCTTTAGGGTGACTTAGGATAGTAAGTGCTGACACCACTATCATGGTAGTGGTAATGTTGTGGCGGTCCATGACCGCTGTGGTGATGTCGATTCACCGAAGCAATGCAAGTTCGCTGCCACAACACCCTACAGTGATAGTTTCCTTTAGTTTATAAATTTTCTCATGGTGTGGCGTTTGTTGGCCAATCCAGGTGCCAATGCTATGCCGCTCATAGCTTCTTGTGCCAGTTCTCCTTAACGTCCAACCATTCTAGGTGAGTGGAGGTCCTGAATTTGGGGAGTGACAAAGTGGTATCAAAGCCAGGTTTTCCCTTAGTTGTGTTTGGATAGAGTATTTTCATAGGGTAATGTAATTTTTTAGAGGATTTTAATTGACTTGTTACAAAATTCCTTGTTTGGATACTAAATGAAAGGAGTTTCAAAATTCCAAGTGCATTTTTGAGGTAATTCATATACTTCAAAAGAGTGGATTTCAATTTCCTTTACTTTAAAAAGAATTCTAAAATTCCCTTCATCTCTATTCATTATATTAGACTCTCTCATCCTCAAACTCTACCATCATTTATCATCTATTGCTCATTTGTCATCGTCAAAAGTCGATCGACCACCACTGAATGCTGACCAGCCACTGCCAAATGCAGACCAACTATCATCGAATGCTTCCAGACATTGTTGAACGCCAATAGGCCACCGACGAATGTCGGCCAGCCACCTCCAACAGCCGGCTAGCCATCACCGAATGGTACCTGGCCATTGCCCAATGTCTTCTGACGACCGTCGAGTGCTAGCCCATTACCCTCGAATGTTGGCCAACCACTGCCGATCGTCAGCCCACCATTGTTGACTGCTGGTTGGCCACCGCCAATTGTCAGCTTGCCACCACTAATTATCAGCCCTCCACCACCAACCATCGGTGGTCCATCGCGATCATCGTCAAGTCCCGCCTAAAGTAGGTAAATACAATTTCATTATCCAAACAAAATATTTTGTAAATGGTGTAATATAATTATTTTATCCATACTATAAATTTTTAAAATTAATGGAATTCAATTTAATCATTTAAATTCCCTTGCATTTCGAATTCCTTAGAATTTGAAAATGCCTCATCCAAACACCACCTTAGTTATCTGGAGTAGGGGCTTTCAAGTAATACTGCAACTGTATGAATGGAATCATGCTCATTCATACGGAATGCAGTGCTACTTGAAAACCTTCTAGGAGAGTCAGTCATGTTTAGGGTCAACTAGATGGTTAGTGTCATTCAAAATTTTCATGCCTAATACTTCGTGGTTTGTATCCCTCCCTAGAGACATGTTAGGCAAACAGATTTGTAGTGGTGCCACCTCAGGCGATAGGGCTCAGCAGAGGAACTTGGTGAGAGTCATGACCTAGATGGCAAACACAATTGCAAATGTGGCACGGGCTAGTGTATATCCATTGTTATCTAAGAGGACGCAAGAGTCAACCATTTTCAGAACCTACATCCCCGACCTTTAGTGGCAATACTTATATAGACAACCCCCTCGAGTTCCTTATTTAGATGGAGCAGATGACGGAGTTGCTCCATGTCTCTTCGACCACGACACTATAACTGGCTAGCTATCAGTTAACTAATTGAGCCGCACGATGGTATGGAGATTTGAAGAAAACTAGAAGTGAGGATGAGTCCTCGCTTACCTGGGGGAGTTCTAAACCAAGCTTCGTGAGAGATTCCTTTCCACCAGCATGATGGACAGAATGGTGGACGAGTTTTTACAACTGAAGGTCATCTCAAGCATGACAATGACAGAGCATGATGAGCAATTTTCCTATCTGTTAGACAGTCATTCAGCTAGTGATGACAGAATAGGAGAAGGTACAAAGCTTCGTAGGCAGTCTACCTCTACAGTATTAGGTGGACTTGTTTGCACAGGTGGATAGGGTGACCTACCTAGAGATAGTAAATGTAGTTATTCGTATCGAGACTAGTTGGGAGGCATAGAAAGCAACCAATGAGGCAAAGAAGGCCAGATAGTGTGGTTTTCTTTTTTTTTCATTTTTTTTAAGCCAGTTTCAGCTTAGGCAAGGGTCTAAACCAACAGAGTTAACAACGGGCAACTTCGAGATGGGTCACCTTCTCGGATCCCACTTCAACGCATACTATCAATTCCCAAACTCAGAGCAAGAGAAATCAATGACAAGGGGTGCAATCCATAGGGCCCAAATGGAAAAGAGAGAAAGAGTTGTGGGAATTGACTAGATTTTATGCAGTGGATGGATCATTGTTCACATACTAATTCGTCAGGTAGGCCAACAATACACAGAGTGTGACTAGCGGTAGAAACTAATATTATGTTATTTTTTATATATTTAAATAAAAAATATTTAAAAATTTAAATTAAATCTCCAAAAATTGTCCATTACTCAGACACATTTAAGGCAAAATTATGGAAGAAAGATATTTTACTCGACAAACCTTATCCCTTGATTTCAGCTTGATTTTTTGGTTTTTGGTTTTTAACTTTTTATACTTAAAAATAGGAACCATTTGATTGTTTTGTGCAGCAGTCGTGCTAATGGCATGTGAAGCCATTTAGCACTGCTGCGAAATTATATAGCGGTGACTTACTTATTTAATGATTCAAAATATCATGATATGATAGCAAACTCAAATAATGGAACTATTTACAACTAAATAAACAAATAAAGTAACTAAGCTATTTATGCTATTTCAAATCTGAACTCTTCATGCGGTACTAAAAACCACTGTTCTTGCCATTGTTGCTTGTCTACATTGCTGCCACGTGAGTGATTTATGAACACAATAGGGTTTTTACTTTTTACTCTTTGTGGGACCATTTGCTCCTCTATTTGAGTATTGAAAGTCGCTATACCATCCCTTGCGAGTGCCACGTGTAACGTGGGTCCTACCTTGGTGGAAGGTGTCATAATTTATTTGTTTTAAATATTTTTTTGCGGCCTTTGAAAAAAGGGTTGATAACATTGAGCTTTTTAATGTTCCTACAATTAAGTGGACATATTTATATTTACCTAATAATTTAATATTTTATCATGCAATAAATTAAATAAATATGATATATTAATTAAGTAATAAATAAATAACTATATAAAATGATTTTTATCTAAAAATAGGAATAATTTTTTCTTAGGAAAGGTGGGGTTTAAATCTTCAAGAATTTAAAAAAAAAATTAATATCTCATCATCCAAAAAATAATAGATTCACATCTAATTAAATCAACTCAAAAATAAATTAGATATCAATTTTTTTAAACATATTGCATTGCATATGTATAATAAAAATCAAATCTCATATGGCTACAACATGAAAAACAACGACAACGATATCAATACCAATAATAACGTCATTTCATCTTCATTCCCCTTTCTCCCACCACCACCGACAATAACAAAAAAAAAATAATAATAACAACAATAACATCATATTTTTTTTGTTTAAATATTTTTTGGGTCTTTAAAAAAAGTTGGTATAACATTGGGCTTTCTAATGTTCCTATAAGTATGTGAACATATTTATATTTATCTAATTAATTCAATATTTTATCATGCAATAAATTAAATAAATATGATATATTAATTAAATAATAAATAAATAATTATATAAAATTATTTGTATCTACAAATTGGGATTTTTTTTTTCTAAGGATAGATGGGGATTAAATCTTATAGAATTAAAAAAAATCCATGTCTCGTCATCAAAAAAATAATAGATTCACATCTAATTAAATCAACTCAAAAATAAAATAGACCTCAAATTTTTTTTAAACATCTTGCATTGCATGTATGATAACTATCAAGTCTCATATGGTTACAACATGAGAAACAACGACAACGATATCAATAACAACAATAACGTCATTTCATCTTATTCCCCCCCCTAACATCGACACCAACAATAACAACAAAAATCACAACAACAAAGAATGTTTATGTGTTGAGTGCAAATGGAAAGTTACTAAAAGATTTGGCCAGTATGCCAATTCCAAAAGTAACAACTTTTACCCAAGTGCCAAATGTTTGTGTTGCAAGAGCTATATTACAATCGTGACAAAATGTGAAAATTGTTTCATGAACAAAAATTATATACAATATGCAATTATTTGTACAATGTACATGTACTTTGGGTGTTTGGATGTACTTCACGAAGATAGTGTCACCTCTCATGTTTGTTTCTTTAGTTATGAATTGTGTTTTCAAATGCAATACAAATGATAAAATGCAATGACAATCTCCCATATTTATAACCTATAATTAATTTTTCTTTGCAATCAGAAACAATTTGACTAGATCATAAATAATAACATACGCCTCCAACGTAGTGTGTTAGAAGGGGAAATGGTACTTTTAAAGTACTTTAAGGGGAGTGAATGCAATGAACCAATTACCCCTAAATTTTTAATTCATTTAATGAAGTAAAAGTTTTCCACTTCTTTATTCTTTAATATGGTACTAGATTATAAAAAAGGAAAAATATTTCTACTCACCAAGTTAATATATTTTATTTGATTTAACTTGAGTTAGGACCGTTTAGATCGGGCTTAAAAAAATATTTATCTTAGTTATATTTTTAAGTATAATTTTTTTAAAGAGATTTAGTTTACCATTACATTGTGATTTTATTAAAAGTCACATCTCCTTCCACTTTTTTTTAGAAATAGAATCTTCCAAACTTAAAATAAAAAACAGTGATATTTTGCATTGTTTTAAAAAAGTATTTTTTAAAATTATATTTTAACAATTGTTATTTGTTTTTAACAAAATGTTTTTGTAGAAAGACAATTCAAATGGGCCATTAGTCCATTTATTATAGAATTAGTTCTACACTATTTTTCTTTTCAATTTATAAAACTAAAGAGAAAAGACATGAAATCATTTCAACCAATCATACATTAATTCAAGTGATTACCTATTTTCTTTTGTTTTTTTTACAAGAGTGAGTAATTGATTGACCATAGGTTGATATTTAGATCAATTTGTCATGTTACGGAAGAGTAACACTTTCCTGTTAGACTCACTACCTCTTTTTTTTATTTTTAACTCACTAACTCTAAACTAAGGGTCTAATAATCTTTTTAATTAATATAATTCTTTTAGTAAAAACGGCATAATAGTAGCGGTCCATTTGTTTTGACTAATCCCTGCTTGGTTCAATAGAAAAAACGTGGAAAGAAAATGAATGGAGAGAAAACGAATACAAATTATTATTTTTTTACTTGGTTTAGGATAGAAATAGGAGTCCAACAAAAAAAATTTCTTCCCGACCATGAGAAAATAATTAGCCAATTTTTTCCTTTCAATAAACTACCTTACAAGCATATTTCTATAATAATATAAAATAAGATCATAAATATCTTTTAATTATATTCATATTTTTTTCTCACTTTTCTATTTATCCAAACAATAAAAGAGAAAACATATTTTTCTCTTCATTTTTCTCTCTTCTTCATTTGTTTTCCCCTCATCTTCTCTCTTCTCATTTTCTTTCATCAAACAAGTGTAGGCGTTTTCACTAATGAATCTTTACGGACAAATATATATATCTTTAAAGAAAACCTTCACTAATGAATAAACATTGTAATAAAATAATAAATTAAATAAAAAAAAAATGAGGTGCCTTTTTTAAAGAAGTACATGGGCTAAGGCGGCGAATAGGTAGAGAGAGAGAGAGAGAGACAGAGAGAGGAGTCTCTGATTTTAGGCTTTTTGGATTGTGGGCGAAGCACCTCACATTTGTTCACAAAGAACTTCAACCCTTAATTCTTTGTTCGAATTTTCGAGCCCTACCCTTTCCACCCCCAACATCCCCTCTTCTCGTTTCGTAAGTTTCTCTTTCCTTTCGTTAATTCCTTTTGTATCATTTTCCATTGCTCAACCCCCTTTTTTCCATTCTCGTTTGGGTTTTTCTAGGGCTTCTTTCTGCGATCTACCTCCATAATTGTAACTGCGATCTACCTTCATAATTGTAATCAACCCTTTCGTTTGTCTCAACCCAGATGAAATTTTTTATTCTTTTTAATCCTCCCTTTTGTTGTACCCTACGTGTTTGTAAATGGGTTTCTTTGAAAACTGATTTTTTTTTTTTTTTTTGTGTGTGTGTGTGGCATTGTTTAGGCTTGTCTTGGCGACACGATGAAGATGGGGTGGTGACCTTTGGAATATATAATAATAATTGTAGAATTGGGGAAAAGGAGAAGGGAGGGAACCAAACACAAATGGCGTTGTTCGCTTTGTGCTCTGAGAGGGTGCAGGACGACGATGAGGGGAGTAGCAGCACTAGGGTGTATCTCAATGTATATGATCTCACGCCTGCGAACAATTATCTTTACCTCTTTGGGGTAGGGATCTTTCATTCGGGTATCGAAGGTTCGTAGGCGTCATCCTTATACTTCCTTTGTTTTGTTGTTAAGTTCTAATTTTGAGCTGCTTGTGTTTCATTTCATTGTTATCACGACGATAAAGGAAATAGATTTATTCTCTTGTTGCTGTAGAATTGCCAGAATGACTTTGTGTAGAGACAATTGCTATATCATTGATTGGCTTAAAGACAAATTGGAATGAATTGCTTAAAGATTCATTCACATACTTGCTACGTTTTGGGCATGACCCCGTTGCCTTGTATTTCATCCTTGGTACCTCTCGCTTTAAGTCTTTCATTATCAATCTAAACACACTTGGCTTCTTGATTATATGGAGCTAATCATTCCAATTTCCACGATTGAGATTCTGGAATTTACATCTGTGGTTTNAAAAAAAAAACACTGATTTGGGTTTTCCGTTTCATTTAGTATTTGCTATGCAATTCTTTTTCTGATTACATCCTAGCTGACTTGACTGGTTCATTCATTGTGTATTATGTTCTCTGAAAAATGAAGCACTATCCAAAAGGAAGTTACCTGTCTGGCTGCCCATTTTTCTTGTTACTACCTTATTCTAGTGGGTCATTTTTGTTTTGCCATTCAAGAGCAAGATCAGATTGCATGGTTTTTTTTTTTTCCCTGCTAAAAAGTACTTGTACCAACTAAAAAGATGCTAGTTGTCTTGGTTTTAATGTGTTTGGATATGCTTATTTTAGATTCAAAACATCTCATAATCAAAAGCTTCCGAAGATTTTTTTTTATAAGCAAATATTTTCCTAAAAAATGCTATCACCAAACATGCACAACATCATTGAAGTTAGAGAACTATACTGCCTTCAATTTAACGAATCTATCTTCATAATTTAACCTGTTTGGTTGATGATTATTGGTTTTGTGAATTTGTTGAAGTGAAAGCTTGTAAAGAGTATCCTATATATTCACATTAAACTTGAGTAGAATTTAGTGAAAGTATAACCAAATGATGCATCAAACACTCTGAGGACTATCATTAATTATGCTTATTAGGTCAAACTTGGATGCACATTCAATGTTAGTGTTCAAGGCACAAAATGGAATTCCATTTCATCTAACATCTTATGCGAGACCTGACAATTGTTCCTGGAAATTTTTTCATTCATATTTTAAATGCAACAACTTCAGATATTGCAAAAGTTAGAACATCCAATGAAAAAGTTCCAAAATTGTAGAAGTAATAATGAAAAATAAAGAGAGAAAAGATTCTATTTTATAAAGGAGTTGACTATTCCATGAAACAAGTTATTGACCAGAGCTTGAATGTACTCCTTTGCTGTTTTAATACCCTCTTCAATCAACTTATAGTTTACTGTTTTTGTGATTAGTGCATGGTATGGAATATGGGTTTGGAGCACACGAGTACCCTACCAGCGGTGTATTTGAGGTAGAACCTAAAAGCTGCCCTGGCTTCATTTTCAGAAAATCAGTGTTATTGGGCACCACTGACATGTCTCAGTCAGAATTTCGCTCTTACGTTGAGCGTGTGTCTGCAAATTATCACGGAGACACTTACCATCTGATTGCCAAGAATTGCAACCATTTTACAGATGAAGTTTGCCTGCAGCTAACAGGAAAGCCTATTCCTGCATGGGTAAATCGGCTGGCTCGTGTTGGTGAGGTTTCTCTTTGCTTGCTAATACTGATTGCATAGAATCTGTAACTAGTTTTTTTGCCTGTGTACTATAATTTCAACATGCATATATGCATAAGTATGTTGTCTTCGGTTCTTTTTACCCCTCTACTTTATATTTTAAAATTAGATGCTGGTGTGTATGCACAAACATAGGAGTTTCAGAATGCCTTGAAATTTTGTTGTGTGGGAGATTGTGGCGATCCATACTTGTTGCGCCTTTGATTTTGTGAATCTGGTGATTGTATCTGATAGCATGCTATTTGAGGTTTCAGGTTCATTCTGCAATTGTCTTCTGCCAGAAAGCCTTCAGGTTGCTGCTGTTAGACATCTCCCTGATCACACATATTCTGGTAAGGAATGAAGACGACCATGTTTAATATTACCCAATTGTTTTACAATCTTTTACATTTTCTTTAAGATTGATGTCATTAGTTGTTCAATAAAATAAGATACTTTTGCTGTTTTTCAATATCACCCAATAAAGACATACACCCATTTGACATTATAAGGAAATTTGATCAATTATTGAAATCTTTGCTTCTAATCTAGTATTGGAGATATATTTAAGATTTCTTGTGTCGTTTTGGTCAAATATAAAATCGTGTTTTAGCGGTAATGGAATCTTGCTGTGTTGTCATTGCTGCTGCTATTAATAAAACCGTGAGGGTAAAGGAAATCTATAAATGTCTGCCCCTGCAGATGAAGAGGGAACAGACTCTGATGGCCTTTCAGCATCGATGGAGAGTGGAGACGAGGGTTCCAATCACCAACTTCTAACTACGCCTAATGGTGATGTCAACTTTATACAGGAAAAACCAATTACTCTAGCGCGGGAACTCCTATGATATTTTCGTTTGTTTCTTCAAATGATTATTGTGTTATTCTTTTCTTCCTTCCTTCTCTTCTGGTTGTACCATTTCTGTGTGATCTTAGCTTCTGGTTGTACCATTTCTGTGTGATCTTAGTTTTTTCGCTGTGTTAACACAGTTTTTCTATCAACTGGACTATTGGATGCCCCCAAAAAGAAGTGTTTTGTATCATACAAGACCATAGTCTGTTGTCGGTTGCATATGTAATGGCCTTTCAAAATGTTATGTAGAAGCTATCTAATTACAAAACAAAATTGTTCAGATACACCGGTAATCTGAATATGCGTGGGGAGTGACGTCTTCCCTCAGTTATTGTAAAATTTTAGATACTCTTCTTAAAATCCAGCAAAATATTGTTTGTTTCGCATGAACAATCAGAGGCGCCATTTGCATGCAAGTGCTTTTTTTATTTTTTTTCCTTTTCTAGTATCAACGCGCTGTTTGTGAGTAATACTAATTTAGGCGCGTGTACTAGTTTATTATAAAATATCCCAAAAATAGCTATTTTTAAACCAAAAAAACGGCTATCAAATATCATAAGGTTTATGTGAATACTATTTTGTGAATCATTAACTACCGGTCCACTTGAATTTAAAGAATCCACCTTCACGAGTAAATTTACTATTAATATACTAAAGTTTTCAGCAAGCACCAAGTTTAAATTATTAGGGATGTTATTTGTATAATCAAAGGACAAGGGTGGACAAAATAGGAAAGAAAAAAAAAAAAGGAAAATGAAAATGCGTGAAGAGAAGATTAGATTGCAGACATATTTTCTCTAATGAGATAGAGAATGAGCAAATCCATGATCACGTGAAAACCAGGCTGATATGGCGCAGAATGCTGAAAGATATTTTGCAGCTTGTGAATGGAAGGACAAACACTGTAGAAAATTGTGTTTATCCTACTTTTCAGAATTTGATTGACCTTGTATGACATACATCATTTCAATTCAGATGAACAAACAGAATATACAAAGAGGACGGTTAATAGTTACAGCCCCGCCAAACATAAACTACTAAAGAACATGGGAAACCAGTCAAACTTGGGGGCAACTTGGGCTGTTTTTTCAGTACACATGGATATCGATACTAATTCCCTCCAAGTTATTATTCCGGATTGAGCAACTGCTGTCACTGCTCAGTTTCTCTGCAGAAATCTTCTGGTTATCATAACGCAGCCAAAGGCATGAGATTCTTGCCAATGCTGCCCGACCAGCAAATCGTACTCGGTAAACCACACTTAAATCTGTCCACATTTCATTTGGCATTGTTCCTGATTGATTGCTTGGGTCGTATCCTTCAAGATCTGACTCTGTTACCACAACAACAGAATTGTCATCAAACGTTATCAGATCTCGTGAAGCTGCTACTGCCGTCTGAGAAGCCTTAAATAATAGATCTGCTGTAGGAGCCTGTCCAACAGTCCTCCTCACCATAAGATGGTAGTAGTACTCCTGAACAGCCTGATTTCAACAACAAAAAGATACGAAGAACAACCATTACTTTTGATCGTGTTTTCCTTACACCAATCGAAAGAAAATTTTTGGTCCAAACAGATTGAGAAAGAGCAATACAGTTGGGCTTTAACTTTTAAAGAGAAGGCAAAACCACTTAAAGGTAGGAGTATCCACAAAAACTTTCGAAAGAGGCTAAATACATGACAGGTAAAACCAAAACTGCTATATCCATAAAATTTTGGCACAGGTGCACTTTGGTTTGGAAATTCATAGCAAAAAATAATGGAAAGACACTTACTTGCCACTGAGATGAAGCTAGAAGCACCCTTGGCCGAATTGACTTCACATAATCATATGCAGCATCAGGTGTCATTAGTTTGTGTTGCACCTACACAATAGCTCAGATAGTAAGAAAAACTAGGGCAATCACATTGCAAAATCTATTCCCTCTTCCCGGTGTTGATCTTTTCTAAATAAGTTGAGGCACCAACCAGATAACAAATAACGACAGTAGTGCTGCGACCACGGCCAGCTTTGCAGTGGACATATGTAGAGCGTCCAGACAATGCATTTTCTTCATCAAAAGAACCCAAAAGTCAAACCAATAGGGACAAAGTCAATAATTTCAAATGATTGAAAAAACAAATATACGAATATAGTTGTTCCAAGATCTGAAGAGTAATTCCATAAATACTCAACTATTATAGATCCTTTTTCAGTTTTTTTATTTATTTATTTATTTATTATTTGTGGGGTGGGAGTGGGGGGTTAGGGCTTCAAATCTTCAAGAGAAGAACTGAAGAAAAAGGAAAGGAACTTGTAAAATCAGTTCTTTTAAATATTAATAATCACTTTTACTCCGAAGGAAAGAAACCAGATAGTTGCATATTCTCATAGCCAACCAATTTTCATAATACTGACCATGTATGAAGTCCACAGCACGGCATATGTCATGCAATGATGGAGCAAAACAGTAATCTCTCGTAGGAATCACCAGGTGGTCAATTCCATGAGCCTGCCATATTTCATTGAATGTATTAGGGGGAAAAAACATTTCATGAAGCACCAAACATGCCACAATAACCCAACGCGAATTCAGCATGCCACAAATAGTAACAAAGTTCCAGCCTTCTGATTCACAAGCTGCCTCACATTATTAGTCACACATTTCCAGGTATATGTGATTCATCAAATCACATTCTGTGCTTCATTCATAGTGAAACGTTATGTACACTCTGTAAGTTGCAGAGAAACGACAGCAGCTTGTGACAATCAAATTTCCACAACTGGAAATTCTGCATATAAAGCACCTCTGTTTGCACAAGGGCCATTAAACCTTATCAAATCCAATTTTTAATTTCCTCACTTTAAAAACTTATAATTCATCATCATGCTTACATAATGCAGGCAAAAGGATTTATCAAGAAAATTAGCCCCTAAATATACCAACCCTAAAATAAAACGCCATAAGCAGACTAAAAAGAAAAAGGATATGCATAACACTCACATAATATAATGTGGTTGGAACCAAAGTCTCATATGACTCGTTCAATGTGACAACCCCGTGAACTCCAAGCTCCTTCAGGTGGGGAACATCAATAGGGAATGGAACAGCACCTAATAATATGAACTGATAGATTAAGTGTGTCAGATTCAGGAGTTCCATTTTCACCAAGCGAAAAAAATGTCATCTCGGCTGAAAAGTCAAAGAACACACACACCACGAAAGACAAAAAAAAAAGCATGTGTCTGATACCTGTATGATTCAGATTACTCATACAATGAGTTAGGTCTCTACATCAAACAACATAATCCTGTAAACCACCCCTCCCCACAAATTAAAATGTTACCAGGAGCAGAAAATACATCATCCAAAGACATGGATGCTGACAGCAACAAACTTGAACCAAACATTCTTTCATGGATGAAATATGGAAAGTTCCTCTTCTTGATCAAAAAATTAAAACACAAAGAACTTGTAGAAGATCATCCAGAACATAATTCTCATAATTTATTTCTTGTAGAAGATCATCCAGAACATAATTCTCATAATTTATTAAAGGAGTAGAAAGGTAAAAAAGTAATCGGCAAATTTTTATATCAAAAAACAGAACAACCCTACAAGATATGGAATAAAAATGTGGCAAATCAACTTCCCACACTGCATCTTAGATTTTTCTTCATCATTTGAAACCCAGATAAATCCCATTTCATTTATAGATAAGTTCTTCTGTTAAACTTGTTTGGAATGATATTAAATTATTACTTTAAGAATTCAATTCGTTTACAAATTTGCATTATATATTGAACATTTACAGGATTTGCAAATCCTATCGTCTCAACTAGAATTCCTTAAAATTTTACAACTAGTACTAGTGTTCTAAACCAAACCCAAAACCAATTGGTCTGGCAGTCAAAGCCCTTGGTCAACAGTGAACCAAATATTTCAAAAATGCAAAGCAGCCCTTTCCATAGCAAAGCACTAAATTGGAGAGTTTAATTGGTATGCTCATTCATTGTCAAAGATTTATATGCAGACATTCAATGACATGTTACCGCATCATTAAATGAGTTTTCAAACACAAAAAATGATATACCCATTAAATGAAGCAGCAACACATCATTGGATGTTAGTACAGTAAAACTATTACACTGACAGTCAAACAATAACTACCAATTAAATTTTAAATTTACAAAAAATAGCTATCAAGACAAATCACTGAGGCTAACATTTATAGCCACATTGACACAATAGAAATTAGATTATTCTAAGCTTTTATCCATCAAATCTTCCTTCCTAAATTTCCAGTCCTTCCAGGTCCTCAAAGCAACGTCTTTAACATTGGATCAAGCACACATAAAACAGAAGTGTAAAACCACATCAGGAAAATTCACTCAATGGTATAAAGAGACCAAACATTTCTAATCAACTAGCATTCTCCCCGCTATAAGATGATAATGACACACACACTCTTTCACTGAGTTTGTATGTGAATAAAAAAATTAATTAGAAAAAAAAAACATTGATAATTGGTAAATCATAACTAAAGATGTCGCCACAGACACCAGCCCACCACCAACACAAAAATGCTATATAATGCAATCCATTACTCGACTTGAATAAACGATTAAAAAAATAGCCAAAGAAAACAACAAAAAAAATAACTTAACAAGCATATAAAAGCATACCTCATCAACCTTATCCCACCATCGAAACTCAGCCTGAATCTTATTCCTAACGACATTGTAAAGCAGTGTGGGATAGAAGAGGGCACGCGCGCCTGCTCCAACCAGAACCCTTTTCGCATCATAACCCACGAAGCTTGATCCCCTTTCCTCTCCACTTTTTCCCACCTCACCTCCCTCCAATTCCTCTATACGCATAACTCAATTCCGAATTGGAAAAACAATTACAATACAGTAGTATCCACAGATTTAGACACGCAAAAAAAAAAAAAAAAAGAAACCCTAATTAATTGACAAATAGCTATTCACACAGTTATCAACGACTCTATTACAACCAACCCAACAGACACAAAGAGAGAGAAAACGAAGATCGAATTTCTCCCCCAATTTGCAATCGGTGGATCACGGAATCGATCGACGAAACCTATGAAATCGGAATTCTGCAACAATTCGAACAACGAATCACATGACAAGAGCCGCGACGAGAAAAACAGAATGATGCGGAATTTTCACGAGAAAATGAAACCATGTTTCGGAATTGGTCGATGGGAGAAGATGGAAACGGGGCGAGGAAGATGGACGAGCGAGCGATTGTCGTAATCTGGAAGAGAGAGATTGTTTGCGGGAGGGGGGAAAGAATCGAAAGAGAGATGGATTTGGGAATTGGAATCCCTAACCCTAGATTTGGTAGAAGAATAAAGAAAGGGGTTTCGTTCGTTCAAAAGAACAGCGAAATGAAACGGAGAGAAAAGGTAAAAAGGGAAGGGAAACGAGAAAGCAGAAGAAGGGGACACGAGAATGCGGAACCGGTGGGGGAAGGTTTGGATGACCAGATGGTGACTCAGACAGAACCTGAAAGTTGTTCAGAGAATGACACGTAACCGGCCACTAATCAAGCTGTTGCCGACAGGCCATTCTCTTCACCCCCTCGATGCAAGCGCCTAAGCTTTATTTATTTATTTATTTTTAATTTTATAATTTAACTAGTATATTAGCCGGTGCAAACCCCAAAAACGATGTAAATATTAAAAGAAAAATTTTGAATTATTTATTATTAAAATTACATGAGATACATAAATTTCAATCTTTTTATTACTCGTCTCCCCTTTATTAAATTCTGTAAATTTTTATTACACAAACATTACTTTATACAAATTATTTCTTTTTATTCTATTTGTATTCATACAAATTTTAAAACTTTTTGTTTCTTATTTCTGTTTCGTAAAAATTGTTTAATCTTTATGTCCATCGTAACTCTATTTTGTTATCGTCTATATCTTTGATCCTATTTCAAAAGTTTTATTTGTCCTCTTTGTTGAGTCATTGTAAGTTATTGTAATCATATCATGCATTTGCTGTAAAAGAAAGTATCATCCATGATTATACAAAAAGAAAAAAGTATCACCTAATAAATGTTTAGCATCATATGACAAAAACTTTGAAAAAAATATATGTATTATATCCTTATGTCATAAATTATAAAAGCAAGTTATTTTTATTACCATCATTATTTTAATTAATATTTTAATAAAAATTCAATCAAAAGTTAAAAAATTCTCTAAATTTTTTTCATTTCTTATTTCTTACCATTTAACTCATAGTTTTTTCTTTTTACATAACTCATGGTATCTTAATAAAAGACAAAGTAAATAACATTACATGTTAAAATATTTAAAAGCTTGTTCTTGACATTAACCTGTTAAATGAAAAATTCAGTGGTTTTCCACTCTTGTAACACACTGAGAAATAAAATGATCAATCAAACAAAATTGAAAACACTCTCTCCTTTTCATTGGTTATGAAGAAGTTTCAGAAAAATTATCTCATTGGTATATCAACATAGTCTTACTATACATTTAATACTAAGCAAAATCAATGAAAACAACAAAATCATGTACAATATAATAAAATATAAAAAAAACTATTAAAATATTATAATTTTATAAATAAAATGTATAATGAAAAAATTATTTATTATTTGAAAAGAAAAATCAAAGAAAAAATTGCATGATCTATTTCATCTAACACTTTATTATTAGTGTAATTAATTTTATAAAAATCCTTTACCCAAACTTAAAGTGTGAACCGAACATAATTGAAAAAAAAACTAATTTATTTTCCCTGTCCTCTTTATTAAAAAAAAATCATTATATGTATCCTTTATATCCATCAACCTTTAAGTACACATTTTTTTTAATCTTAAGTTAATAGAATATTTATTAACCATAAAAATCAACATTTAATTTAAGATATATTCTTGCAGTAGTTAGTACACCAAGAATTAAAAGGAAAAAAAAATATTTTTCTATCTCTTGATCACTTCCAGTTGAAATTGTTTGAGATGATTAAAATGCATAAGAGGACATAATGGAGATACTTTAATAGATATTTTGATCTTGTACCTGTAATTTTTATTTCAAATAAATGATTGCAGTTAAAAGAACAAAATAAAAACTATATTAAGAAAAACATTACTGAAATCTTTTCCGTTCAATCTATGATTTAAAATTATATGTAAAATAAAAAAAATTGAATACCTATCATGCTTCCCTAAACCCTTTGTTAGATCTCTATCCACAAAAATGAAATGAATAAACTAAAGTCTACAAAAGATCCAAATTGTTATAAAATATTATTAATGTGGATGTCTATATCCTAATTTAGTTGATATCCAATTAGATAGATATATCTTGGTATGATAGAGATTTGATGTAATATTGTGTATCTCATTCTTAGGCTATAAATAGACCTTGGAGTTCGCATTGTATAAGACATCATTGGGATTATCAATAGAATAAAGCTCCCTCTCTTCCTTCTCTATTCTTTCTCTTTTCCACCTCTACTATTCTCCTAATTATTTCATAACACTTTCTTCTATCCATTTTCTCTTCTCTCCATTTTCTTCCAAACCAAACAAATAGAAATTACAAAATCGCTCCATTTTCTTTCTTTGCATTTTCTTTTCTACCTTTTTCTTCTAATCCAAATGTAGCCTTAATTACTACATTTGCAAGACTACAACTAAAACTCAAAATACAGTTGTGACATGCCGATAGAAAAACATATTTAAGAGGAGATATTCTTATATTCACCATGGCATAAATGAATTTATATTCCTTATATACCATTGATTATTTTCTTTTTCTATTACTTTCTCTTCTTTCAAAAATAATCAATGATATATATGTTAAGTGGAGCATGAATCCATTTATACTATGATAGATATAAGAATTTCTCATCTAAAAGATAAGGTGGAGTTTACAGTTTGTACATAAATTTTTGTTTTTTGTTTTTTTTTTTTTAAGTTAAGGAGGCGCTTGCCCCTCAACCTGTAAATATTTTTTTCAATATTATTTTCTAGTAGTTTTGCCCCTAAAAGAATGCATCAAGCAGCCACACATATTTTTTGCTTTTCTTCTCTCAATTATTTTGGATCTATATGTTTCAGTGGTAAAGAGCATCAAGTATTCGCAAAATTTGAAGTATTGAAACCGGGGGGAATCAGATGCATTGCCAACAAGTGTTCCTAATACTCCTCTTCCCCGCACCAAACCTAAACCCTCTCATACGAACAAAAAAAATGGAAAATTAAATAACGCAAGAAAAATGAGGAAGCTCATATAATCCTACTGCGTAAATCTCAATTCATTGAAATTCTAAAGTCTTTTGTTAATTATTATTATTAGCTGAAGACACTTCAACCATCCTTTATAATTAAGCAACATCATTGTTTTGCTTCTACTCACTTTTCTCTGTGGCTACAGCCTTTTTTATTCTTTCCCCCAATTTACCCAAGAAAGTTAGCACAGCCTTAAAGAGAGAAGAGTAGGAGATTCGTGGTCAATATTTTCTTAAAATTGGTATTAATCCAATCACTTATTTTTATTAGTATCTAGAGGGGAATAAAGATAATAGACATGATCTCCAATATTCTATCCGATCATCTGTCATTTCTAAGTTCGAACCTTTTGTTCTCCTTTCTCATTAAGAAATTAAGACTACTCAAAATATTTAAAAGGCAACGCCAAGTTATGGCAGCTTTGAGAAAGTGTTTGGACAATTATACTTGCATAAATGGAATAAGCCACCATTTCGAATATTATAACCTTGACAAGCAAAATTTGAACTAGTTAGAAAGCCTAAAGCCTTACACTACACTGCTATAATTTATTTGATTTTGCGAACTAGGTTTTTCCATTAATGAGTGATATATATATAACTAATATGTTTGGCTCTATTACAAATAAGTTTCATTACTCTTTCAGAATTTGAGACTAACTAGAGGGTTTATGATATGCCTAACTCTATGACAAATAAGTAGCATTTCTCTTTAATAGCTCGAAACTGAAGGGCTTATGATATGACTGGTACCTCACAATCCTCTCACACTTCTTAGCCTACTTTATCTAGCAAGTCCAACCTTCCACTTGACTTAGCACACATGGAAATAGGATTAACTCTACCACTTATGTTTGTTACCCCCATAATTTACCCCACCATCATTATCCACTATAACTGACTCTACTCATATTCACTTGGTAATAATACATTTTCATTATATTGCTTCTACAAATACCCTCTTTAGACACAATTGAAGGGACAAATACATTTACTCATACTAGACCCATTCCAACTCTCACTACTAGAAAAATACAAAATATTGGAATTTTTTACTAATTTATTTTGTCAGTAGTTACCGACGGATTTGTTTCTCAAAAAATGATGATACTTCCTTCAAGAGACTAACTTGTTGATGAAATCAGGTTTTGCCACTAGAATTGTCAATAAAATAAAACCTTACGTTGTTTAGCACCAACTATTTATTGACCAAGTATTCGAACAATGATGATGGGTATTCTTTTTTAGAGTTTCGCTGACGAAATATATTGTTATTATTTGAATTTCATTTGCATGAAGAGATTGTCTCGTTCTCAAAATGTGGCATTCAATCAATGTGCTTATTGACGACTTATTCCGTTGGCAAGCATATTAACTGAATGATGCGTTTTGAGAACACCTCATTTTGACCTGTTATAATGTTACGAACGGTACATTCCGTCAGTAAGGTAAATATATATACTTGCATGCTTTCTTTGTCACTCTCACTCTCACTCTCCTCTTTGCTTTCACACTCTACTCTCATAATCAACACGCTACTACCTGTCCCCCCATCTCTCCTTTCTACCCTATTGCCCCGCTGTCGCCCCAACCATTGTGCCACCAAACCCTAACTCCAATGTCACCCTTGCGACTAAGTTAGCCACCGTTAGCACTGCACCACCAAAACATAGCCACCACTGATCGAACCCCTCTTTACCACCATCGAGCCACCACCGAGCCAGCCCTTCTCTGCCGCCGCCACTGCCACTGTAATTGATTTTCTATTTTTTCTTATTTTGTTAGTTGTTTCACTTTGGTTGTTATTTTGTTAGTTGTTTGATTTTCTTATTCTAATTATTATATATGTTTGCATCTGATTTTCTTTCTAATTTTTGGGTTAAGGTTAGGGTTAGGGTTTCAATCTATGGGTTAGGGTTTTGATATGTGGATTGGGGTTTTAATTTGTTTTGTGTTTCTTTTTGGTTGTTGAAATGGCAGACCAAAATTCACCGCCATTGCTGTTTGAAGAGATTGACATAACAGTAAAAGATCTGCAACATTGGGTTGCCCACCTAGAAAGATTGCATGGTTTGGTACACATGGATGATCGTCAGGCAGCAAGAGACAATCATTCACCGCTAGAGTGTCCACTGCTAAAACGTTGGGTCCAGCGAGACAATTATCCACCGTCGGAATGGGACAAGTTGTTTATAATTTAAATTTTTTTAGTTATACCTTTGTTACTAAGGTTGGCCATCCTGGTGTCAAGGATAATCGTCCCCTGCCAACAGATAATCAACCTATCTTTATTTATAGTTTTTTAATTAAGGTTTACGTTTTTATTTTAATTAGGCTTCCCTAATTTGGAGTTTAGAATTCTCTACCAACAATTATGACCAATTAGTCGATTTGAGATTATGAAAGAAATATGTATCAAATTATGTAGGAAATATAAATAATAATATAATTATTTTGAATTATTAATAAAGATTTTATGAATTTATGTTTTAATGATATAATTGTATTAGTAGTGTAGAATATAAAACTAATAAAATAAAAGAAAATTAATAAAATTTCAAAAATTTAATATTTTTTAAGCAGACAAAAATATTCGTCAGTCAATATAATAAACACGGTAAGACGTTACTGACAATTTTATCCATCAATAGAGTTGACGATTATAGAATAAATTATCGGAAAAAATTACAGACAAATTCTAGTATCAGTAAATCCGTCAATAGCTAAATTATTTGTCAGCGAATAATTTTGTCCATATCAAGTGCCTTTTCAGTAGTGTCGGCTCTACTTCTAATCTAAACAGCAACCATAATATAAATACTTTTGTAAGTGGTAATTTGGTAATCGAACCCAAAGACATGTCTATCGTGGACTGGGACAAATCTTACGCCATATAAACCTAAGCTTTAGCTTACCAACGAAAGAAGAACTTTCATAGTCAACACAAACCTGCTTCAAGAGAGAATTTCCTTTCTTCCAGTCTGTGCATGATTAGACAAATCACTAACTGAGATCAGTTTATTCCCTTCTCCTTTCCAATTGAAACTACTACTTTCCGTTTTTCTTGTGATGATCTTTCGCATCCACATTGAGGTTCTGCGTAACCTTTAAGAGAATCTAACAGCAGCCAAGAATAGGATTTAGAAAGTATTAGAAAAAGAAAAAGAAAAAAAAAACCATGTTGATAAGAAAAGCATTCCCCTCCACAATATTGCAAACACATGCTCGAATTTACCTTTTTCTTTGTTGTTAATTGAACGACCTCCGTCCAAAAGGGCATCGTGACTACATCGACAAAACGCTAACAATTTGCACCTTACATTTTTCCCTTTTTTTTAAATAAAAAAATTCCCAAGTTGTCCCTTTTCTCTATATCTAAGCTTGCCAAGTTCAAGTTGTTACATGAATATGAATTTTGCGATTAATACTAGTAGCTAGATATATAAACAAGTTTATTTTTTTTTGCATATATATATATATATATATATATATATGGTAGGGACCATCTGCATATGTTCCTCAAACTCTGCTTGCATTAAGACATGGACCATCACCTGATCGAAACTCTTGTGTGGTTGTCATAGATCACAAAACTGTCGTTTTCATTTCATTCGCTTCACGTTTTTTTTTTTTTTTTCAGTTCCGTCAATTTGTAGCACAATAGTTGGGGTTAAGAAACACATTAGTAACAGAACATTACAAGCCACTTGAGCGTGTAGTTCAACGTTCCAAGCTTCCACTATTTACTTCAAGAGTCTTTCGAGTGACTAAATTAATCATGCTTGTAAAATGCGCTGAAAAGAAAACCACCATTAAACGGGAATTCGCTTTGAGGTTATTATAACTTAAAACATAAACTAAAGAAATTGTAGTAAACATACAACCAAAGTTATTTAAATTTCAAACGATACTAATATTGCAGTTGCGGTCACCGCTGTAATTGCATCAGACTGCAATTACAGTGAGACTCCAATTCACATAAATTGGTTGCAGCGTAACTGTATCAAAGTCGCATCAAACTCAATTTCATGTTACAATCACACAAATTTCATGTTACTGTAGTCACATTGATGATCGCGACATCCACAATTCTCGCCATCGCTATAAAATTCTATAAAGCGCATGTCGTTCTTGAGGTCTAGTTAATAAGGGATCAGAGCAAGGTATCTAAATATTTCACTTTTTCAACTGAAAGATGTCAGATTAACTTGCGGGAAATGGTTAATTATAAGACAAATTTAGTCCACAATTTATTTCAAAGAGAAAGAAAAAATACACTTGTTATTCAACCCACACCCTGATCCTTAATTTCAATGTTGTACAAACTCAAACGATGGATACTGTTATTGTTCTCTTCCTAGCTGCTGGTATAAAATCCGTTCCTACAAATTTCAAAAGTTCCAACAAGTTTTTCTGCATTACTTGTATTAACACTTACCCAAGCAATTGTGGATTGAAAAATGTAACTAATGATACTCTTGTGTAGAAGTTGTTACCCGTTGTTCTATTTTTTAAATTAGTGTTACAAAAATGTTTGGTGTACATCTATTTTAGTGTTACCGTGCTCCCACTAACATATATTATATAAACTTTTGTATTTCTCTCTCTTCTCTTTATCATCTCCTTCATGCGCACCATTCATTTTGCACTCCTCGTCCGTCCGCTGCAGTTATCACACACTTTTTTTTGTTCTTCTTCGTACTTCTTATTATTCTTTTTCATTCACAGCACAAAGTGTGAAAAAGGCACATGAGATCTTCTTCTTTAGAGGTTTCAACATCATTTTTTATATGAAAAATCAAAGCTTTTTTTGTATTTCGGTTGAGTTTTTCTCTTATTTGCTTTTTGTTCTATGGTTTAGAAATACGGAAGAGATCACGGTATGCATTTGAAAGTTGTGTCAGAAGTGTGTGCATGCGAGTGTAAAAGTTTGTGTATGAGTTTGTAAAAGTTTATGGGTAGTTTCTGAAATAGTTTGTGCATAAGAGTGTAAAAGTTTATGTGTGGTTTCTAAAAAAATTTTGATCTATTGTTTCAAAAGTTTGTGTATTTTTTTTTTGCAAAAGTTTGTGCAAGTCAAAAATTTGTATGAGTTTGTAAAAGTTTGTACGTGGTTTTTGAAAAAGTTTGTTCTGAAAAGCTTCAGGTCTATTGTTTCAAAAGCTTTTGTATGTTGTTTTAGAAGTTTGTGTATACTTTTTACAACAGTTTGTGCAGTCCTAGTTAAATGTTTGTGTATGAGTTTGTAAAAGTTTGTGCGTGATTTCTGAAAAATTTTGTGCCTGAGAGCGTAAAAGTTTGTGTGTAATTTTTGAAAAGCTTTGGGTTTATTGTTTCAAAAGCTTTTGTATGTTATTTTAGAAGCTTGTGTATATTTTTTACAACAGTTTGTGCATTCCTAGTTAAATGTTTGTGTATAAGTTTGTAAAAGTGTGCGCATGGTTTCTGAAAAAGTTTGTGCATGAGAGTGTAAAAGTTTATGTGTAATTTCTGAAAATGTTTGGGCCTGTTGTTTCTGAAGTTTGTGTACCTGAGAGTAAAAGTTTATGCATGTCTATTTAAAAGTTTGTGAAAGATTGTATGTGTTTTCTAAAAAAGTTTGTGCACATGAGTGTAAAAGTTTGTATAATAGATTTCTTTGAGAATAGTTTGGTAAGAGGCTCTTATTTGAGTGAAAATCGTTGTGAGCGAGAGAATGTGAAGCGTGAAGAAGAAAGTGAGAGTGAGAGGTACAAAAAGTTTGAGTGGGAGTGTGGTGCATGCTTTGCGTATGTGTGTGAGCATGGAGAGATGGGGGCGGTTAAGAAATAATTGATGAGCCTCACTCTGTATAATTTGTGTTGGTGGCAGTACAGTGACAACCAATTTATTATACTCCTAACAACACTCTTGTCGTTATCATATCATAATTTTAGTTTTAATTTTTGTAATATGTCTTTAATGATAATTTATTCAACCATTCATTTAAAAAGATATAACTTTTGAAGATTTGTGTTATATAGACTCATTTAGTGTAGAACATTATATTGAATCATCATTCAATGAGATTTTCAAAGGACCCACACACCAATACAATGTCATCTAATATTAAATAGCATGTGAGTAAGCTTCCACACCAAATAACTACAAAAATGACAATTTTTTTAAAACATAAAATAAGAGCATCATCCGTCCTCACATTTTCATGGATGACCGGATTGTAATAGTTTTGGCACAGACAAAAGCATCTTATTACCGAAAGCAAGCACCAAATTTAGTGAGAGAGAGAGGGGGGGAGGAGAGAGAGAAGGGCAAAAAGGCAACAATTACAAGCGGGAATAAAGGCAAGAAGAAGGCAAGGCTACGCTTGACATTTTCTTTAAATTTTTTATTTTATTTTTGTCTTTGACGGTGTAAAGCAAACAAATTAAAAGTGTCAAAAGCATCAGCTTTTGCTTCTTCTCATATATACTCTTTCCACCCCCCTCATGTCCCTTCTTTCCCTCAACCTTCGCTTCTAAGTCTTCTTCTCCTTCTCCACATTTCCTGTCTCTTCCCTCACAGCCTTCTCCAATGGCAGGTGCAATCCACAGCACCGCCACCGCAAAACACCAACAAAAGCCAACCGCCGCAGAAAAAAAGAACCACCAGCAACAACAAGAAGAACAAGAACAGGGGCCAAACAACAACAACAACAACAACAAGCTCTCCCGCCATAACTTCCTCTACAAAGCAGCCACAGTGGCAATCTTCTTCGTCATCCTTCCCCTGTTCCCTTCGCAGGCGCCCGACTTCATCAACCAGTCGGCCCTCGTCACCCGAAGCTGGGAGCTCCTCCACATCCTCTTCGTCGGCGTCGCCATCTCCTACGGCCTCTTCAGCCGCAAGAACAAGGACGACGGAGCCGGCAAAGAGAACCACGGCGCGCAATCGCTCGTCTCGAGGTTCCTCCAGGTGTCGTCGTTCTTCGAGGACGAGGCCGAAACGACGCCAGCCGAGTTGTTATCGTCCTCTGAATCTGATCATGACAGCGAACCCAAAGTCCAAACCTGGAGCAATCAGCACCGCAGGTTCTTTCTTCTTTTTTTTTCGAGTAAACCGGGCGATTATGTTAGTCTTGAGGAAAAACCTATCATCAACTAATCCTTCGTTATTAGTGATATCAAGTTAGTCCCTCACATCACAGGGACTAATATGTTACAACAACTTTTCAAACATATATCGGAATTGTTAAACATCGTGGAGAAAGATACAGGAGAAAGATAGATAACAGAGAAATAACAATTGTATTATCTACGTTGTACGAGTTAATTTAAAGGTGAGCTAGGCTGAAGCCAAAAACAAATCACAATCAAATCAAATTAAACATAATATATATTATTCTTAATAGGAATGAATTTAGTTGGTTGTCAACTAACTTTAGAGATTGATTTAACGGTTAACTCTTTTCATTTTGACCAAATTGCTTTAATTTTCTTGCTAACAGGAACGAGCCCGTCGTGGTCGTGGCTGGATCGCAACAGGCGCAGCAGCATCGCTCCAGCTTTGACAACAAGGCCGGTGAGAAGCCTTTGCTTTTGCCGATTCGGAGCTTGAAGTCTCGCTTGTCTAATGGCGATGAAGATGGTATTAACGATGATGATGGTAGGATAAAAACAAGCGCTTTGTCTCTTAATAGGTCGATTGCCTCTTATAAGGCTGCAGGGTCCAGAAGCTTCTCGGGCAATAATAATAATTCAAGTAAAGCTAGGCCTAATATTGCTGCTGATGTTGAGATGAAGGACAAGGTTGTGTTACCTTCTCCAATACCATGGAGATCGAGGTCCGGGAGGTTATTGGAACCTAATAAGCAAGAAGCAGCCGAGACCGCTGCTTATGCTTCCAGGCCTTCAATTGAGGAATCTGAGTTCAGCAACAAGGTGGAAAGTCGATCGGCGAAGCTGTCGCAAGGTAATTCCCGTTCATCTCGAGCAAGTCCTTCACCTAGCAAGGAGATATCTCATAATCTGCATAGTTCGTTTTCGGCGGAGTCACTTGCCAAGAGTGCAGAGGATGTGGTGAGGAAGAAGGGCTTTTGCAGGTCCTGCCCTCCTCCGCCTCCTCCGCCCCCACCAATGTTTCGTAAATCAATCTCAACGAGGCCAAGGCGCTGCGTTCTGCCATTCAATGCTGAAGGGGGTTCCTCTGATAAGGAGCTGAAGAGAAGCTTCACAAGTGAGGGGATGGGAAAATGGGTTGGAGAAGGAGGAGCGAAGAAGAATGGAGCCATGGAAACAAGTCTATTTGGGGATGAAGAGAGTTTCATGGAAGGACCAACAAGAAAGACTAGTAATATGGGTGGTGGCACTAAGGGGTATGAAAACATGTCATTTAGAAGTGACGAGTTCATGAAGGAAGAGAAAAATACCCCATTTCTTGACAAGGTGGTTATGGAATCTGATGATGATGAGGAGGCGGAGGAGGACTCGGAAATTGAGGATGAACATATTGGGGGAAGCATCATGATGCAGAAAGATAGTGGTGGGGCAACTCAACCTGCTGGAGAAGCTTCAAGAACAGATGGAGCTGCTTCTTCTGGAAACGCGGGTGACGAAGGGCCGGATGTAGATAAGAAGGCCGATGAATTCATCGCCAAATTCAGGGAACAAATAAGGCTTCAGAGAATTGAGTCTATCAAGAGGAGTACAAGGAGCACTAGAAACTCTTCTTCTAGGTAAAAATAATGATCTTGAAGACCCTTTTATGTATTACTGCGTTATTTAGAGATGGGAATGTAATTAAAAGTGGATGTTTTCTTTCCACGGTTTTAAGGTTGTAATTGGATTGGATTTGTGTCCTATTTCCCCCCCTCATAAATGTATAATCATGGTATAGACAGATATATGCTGATTCTACCTGCATTTTTTTCTTTCCCCCTTTCTGCGCTAGAACTTCAATCTCTTGTTCTGGGAATGTTTTGAATAGGAAGTTTTGATCTGCATGAGCTTGAATTTGGCCATTTGTAAGAAGCACACTAGTCATTACCATTTGCAACTTACATGCATTTGCACCCAGCCAGTGAACATTTAAGTACTTTCAGTTCTAATTTCAGTTAAAAGCAGTTTTCAGGAGCTGCATGGATTAAAGATAATTATGTTTTCTTGTGATGAGCCTTTGCTGTTTGATGTTATTTGGGATCTCAATCTTATTATGTGTGCTAAAACAGAAAGACTTGCAAACTAACTTGTGTTATTGTGTATAGTTTAATTGACATTGAAATCGATCGTATCTGGGAATGTAATGATCAGAGTGGAATGCAAGGGACCAATTCTTTCACTGTGCCAACTCTCTCTGCACAAGTCTCCACAAAAAATAAAAATGGAACCGAGTCCTTAAAATGATAGCACACAGTTTCATCCATTTTCTACCTAGAGAAAAATTGCATGTTGCATGTGAGGTAGGCAAATAATAGAGCGCCATTTGGAACGGAGTAATACTATACAATAAGAGAGTTTTTTTTTTAAAAAAAAAAAAAAAAAAACAGTGCAAGATAAATAGGTGGTTAAAACTTCTTGGACATTAAAAAATAAAAGGTGGGAATAAGGTGGAAGAAAGAGAAACTCAATTTAAAATTACATGGGTCGTGCAATATTCTTGACAATTTTATTGAGCTAAAATGTTTTTTTTTTTGGAATGAGTATGTAGGATGTGTTTTTCCTTCTTTCGGATGTGTATGGAATGAACTATAGTGGTGTATGATTTAGTGGGATGAGTTAGTGTGTTTTAAGTTATTCTAAAATTTAATGAGATAACTAATTAGATTGAATGTTAAAATTAAAATATAAATAAATTTGACATTGTCATTTAAATTTTAGTGTGGTGTCCAGATTTAGAATATGGTTGTTACCACCACCAAGAGATGCGGAAATGGGTCGTTTGGGCCATTTGGGTCAAGTCACCTCAATATGGACCATGTTTAGCACAGGCCACTTCAAATTACTAAGATATTAGCCTACTTTAGGACAAACCATTTTTCGGGTGACTCGGGTTGATATTTGGCCAAACCTTTTGTATTTTTTATTTGTGTACTACTAATTTAAAGTTGTTTAAAGTTTGATAGTTGTGTGTATAATTTATTCACGTTAACTACAATAAAACAATTAATCTATAAGTTAATAGAACTAAATAAATAGTTTAATAACATAAAAAAGACTCGGTGTACTATATTCCTTGTTTGGTGGGGATTGGGCCTTAAGCTTGTTTTTTTTTATGTCTCTGTATAAGTTGTGTCTATGTTAATGTTAGCACCTTATTATTCTTTGAGCCTGATTTTGAAGTATCAAACAAAAAACTCTCATTAGTGAGTGGCTGGTTCTAAATTGCATGTTTTTATAATGAAATGTACAACGAGGGTTATGCCGATAGAGGACGTTTTTACTGTTTTGCCCCTATCAAAGGAACAAATTATCAAAATACCCTGTTTCAAAACATATTACAGGACTACTACGGTTTCTGCTGACGTGGCGCGCCGGATTGGGATTCGGCAAACGCGTTGGCAAATTCAGGTAGAATTCGCCAATTGTGTTGGCGAATTGCGGTAATCATGGGGTTCTCAGGTAAGCTACAAAAATTCAAAAAATAATCTTGCAAAAAGGCCAGGACGCTCTTTATCGTGCGCGGGGGGAATCCATCAGTTTGGACTTCGAAGGACCCAACTGGCTTGGACTCATGCGCGCGAGCCCAACTCCCTTCTCAACTCTTTTTACCAAAACAACAACTATTAAAGGAATATAAACACTTTTTTTGTGATCTAACCAATATGAGACTAGAGCTTTTGAAATATATAAGCTTTGTTCTACTTATTGCTATCTTTACACTATTCTTATTTAACAAAGAAATGGTGTTTTCTGTTTTATTAATAATAGTATCAGCTTAAGAAACCCAAAACAACTTTTCCTAGTCTAGTAAGTCATTCCGGCGACTTATAAGCCAAAATCTGGATTTGCTCCACCTCATATCTTGAAAATCAGACTAGGATCTTTTCACCACTTAATATAGATAGAGACTTTATTTTGTAAAGAGAAATGCTACAACTTTCACACTATTTAGCTTAATTATCATTTTAATAATTCATATGACACGATACATACATACATACATATATATATATATATATATATATATACACCTCCTAATTACCTAATATCTTTATAAAATTAGAATGATAATTAAACTAAACAATTAAAACTTTAACATTTCTCTTTCGTAAAGATAGCAATAATTTGACTTTGAAATTGGAGAAGAAACTCAGCAAATACACGAAAGCCACAAAAGAGTCATTAGTAATTATTCATTCAGTTCAATCTTATATATGTCACTTTTAACATATGTTCACAAATTAAAAAGACAATTAATTTATACATACTTGAAAAGTACATCAAGTACTTAAACTAAATCACCCTTATAAAAAATTACAATCCAAATGATATAATAGTTAAAAGCTCATAATAAATAAAGGTATAATTAAAAATACAATAATTAATATTTTTCTAATTTAATCGAAGGACAAGTGAAACGTGTTGAGGTAGTAGTTAATTAGACCATTGCACTTTACACACAGTCTGGAAAAAAGGAAAGAGAAAAATAGTTTTACTACTAAACCCTGTAGCTAATAGGTCAACCGCCACAAAACAAAAGATGATGGGTCAAACTGGTACAAAACATTGGAGACCAACCCAATAGTCATGTTTCTCTAATGACCGCCATATCTTTGACCGCCACTTTGGAACCCAAAATTCCACATTAGGCCAAATTACAATCGGTTTCCCATTGCTTCCCCAGTATATTCTCATTTCTATTTGGGTACCCCTTACAAGCACAATCAAAGTTCCACCATAATAACAATTCACTGGTAACCTCCTCTCATTTTTAAAAAATAAGACGGGAGAGTCATGTTAACATCTCGAATAATTCACCGTGACCAAAACACTGCTCAAAAACGCGTTGGTCAGAGACGGAAGGCATCGAAGGGCCGGTGCGGGATGGGGGTGGCAGAGGCCCACGGACTGATGGATATGGGCCGAGGGTGGGCTTGGGCCATGGGAAGGTTAGGACGGGCTGCAGCAGAATCGGGCGGAACAGCAACGCGCTCGCAAGAAGGGCACATGGTGAGAGTAGTGGGTGGGGTCATGCGCATGTAGAATTGAGGGGAAAGTTTCAGTGCTCTAAGCTCTTGAACCTCCTTCTGCAGCCTCCGATTCTCCTCCGTTAGATTCTCGCAGCACCTCTTCAATACCTCGCAGTCCACCTCAGTTTGCTTCAATTTCGTCCTGAGATTCTCAGGTTCAGCAAAAGCCATCAATTCCACGTTAACAAAATAGTACAGTACCTCAAATTTTGAAGAAAGCCTTTTGGGGAAATCTTATAATATAGTAAATACCATACTTAAAATCTTTTAATACTCTTATCCTCCTGATTTTAAAAGTTACGTAAAACGATATTACGTATTTTTTTTATAAATGCACACAAATTAAAAAAAGTAATTAATTTACACATACTTAACAAAAAAATTAAATTAATTACCTTTCAACAATTAATATGAGAGTAAAAAATTCATAATAAATAAGGGTACAATCAAAAAGACAATAATTAATACATTTTAATATAATTAAACGACAATTAATTTTATAAAAAAGTTTTAAGCAAAGAGTAACATACAAAATGGACGAAAAAAAAGAGTTTGGTAGTTAGAATATCAAAATTATTTGTAATAAGTTTGATTTTTTACTTGAAAATGCCTAAAATTAATTTTAACAGTAACTAAAAGTGAAAATTTCTTAATTTTCAAAACTTGAGAATTGTTTTTGAATAAGCTCACCTTAAAACTTAAAACCAAATTAAGCATGCCATTAGAAAAAGAAAAAAAATATAAAACATTTATTATTAATGTCATCCAATTATCTAAGGATTAATGAAAGTAAGTAAGTAAGTAAATTACCTAGCCCTTCTGTTCTGGAACCAGACCTCGACTTGTCTTGGTGTAAGCCCTAGCTGCTTCGCCAGTGCCAACTTTTGCTTCTGCGCCCAGAAACATAAATGTCACGTTACTGGTAAATAAGAAAAAGACCTAAATGCCCACGACTAGATCCAACAAGCAATAAAAAGAAAGAAAAAAAAAAAAAAAAA
>QANU01058179.1:495941-517914 GCA_003254905.1 Nissolia schottii | reverse complement strand
AAAAAAAAAAAAAAAAAAAAAAAAAAAAAAAGAAGGAAAAGGAGGCAGTGAGGCATCTTACGGGATTGAGGGTATTGTGTTCCTTGAAGGTGTCTTCGAGAATAGCAGACTGGTCCTTGGAGAGCCTCAGCTTCTTCCTTGATGTTTCTCCGTCTTCATCTTCGTCGCTGATCATCGCTCCTGATCTCTCCTGCCCTGATTCCCTCTCGCTGCTTCTTTTCCCGCTCACGCTCGACACCGTGCTGTTAGGGGACGACGACGCCCCCGCCTCCTCCTCTTCCTCCTCAACCGCCGGCGGCAACCGGTTCACGTCGATCCCCCGCACCAGGAACCTTCCGGTACCGGCAGCTTCCCCTCCTCTGCATGTCTCCGAGTTTCGATCTGCATGTTGAAAGATGATTAGATGCGCGTGCTTTGACTTATTTTGCACTGTTACAGATAGCGTGTATTTAACGGCTGATCGCGCCGCTCTTTGCAGAGAAAACAAAAAGAGTGGTTTTCTTTTTCAATTTAATTTTAAGTGTAAACATGCTTTAAATTGTTTTAAAAAATGGTTAGAAGGAAAAGGCAAATAAGAGTTATGAGAGATACTTTACTGTCACGTTAATTAATGATAGAATGCGAATTATAAAGGAGACAAAATTAATGACGAAGCTTTTTTTTGGGGCGTAAATGAAATCAAAGAGGAAAATACATTGAAAATGGAGAGAATACTGTTAAAATCATTTTGTAGAAATAAATAAATAAATAAATAACGTGTACATGAATCTAAGTTTAAGTGGATGAGGGGGAAAAATGGAGGAGGACGAGAAGTAAAACAAGTACAGAAACATGAGCAGATCTGAAACGCTTAGAACGAATGCGAAATAATAATAATAATAATAATAATAATAATAATAATAATAATCGAGAATAAAAAACGATGCAATACCTGCAGAGGAATTAGCGAAAGCAGCCTCGTTCCAAGAGGGCTTGTGAGGATTGCAAGCAGAATTAGGAGTAGAGCTAGATGAATACAACGTGAGATGATTCAGCTGCAGACGTGGATTTGGGGTGGTATTAATCTGAGCCGGGAATAAGTTCAGGCTTAGACTCATCCCCAACTGATCCTCCTTTTCAACCATCATCCTTTTAATTAGGCAAAGACACTACTGTTTGATGAAAGAGGGTGGAGCTTTGCAACACAGAGAAAAAAAAAGTATTTTTGAGTGTTTTTTGGACGGCGTTGAGGGTGGTTTTGGAGTGTAGGGGGGCCGTGCAAAAGGGTTAATATATAGAAATGAGAGAAAATTAAGATGGGGGCAAGTGGCGTGGTGTGTAAGTTCAATGATGACTTTATGTCAGTAATCTCAATCATGACATTTGCCCCCTAAAATAATACAAACCCTGCTCCGATGCTATGTCTGTCCACCACCTTACCTATCTACCTCGCATTATTGCAACCTTTGACCATTTGGTAAATGCAGAAGAATATATATCTTCTTTTACTGCTAGGGAAAAAAAACCTTTACTTTCACACTTGTACCACACGACTAGCACTCCGCTACACAACTAACACTATTGACTGATATGCAAAACAATATACTAAATTAATTAAAAAAATTATTAAATATAAGTATATATATCCTAAAAAAATATTTATATTATTATTATTGAATAAACCCATATGTATATATTATTAGATTGTATATAGCCTAAAAAAAAGATGAGAAGCACATGCTAGTAAAATTCAATTAATTGTTAGACAATTCAGTTAGTTAATTAATTTCAGTTAGGAAGGATTTAGTCCACTCATTGATTACATATAGTACATATTATTTGTAAAGCAAGCCAAGTAACGAAGAAGTCATTCATTCATCAAATTTTCTTTTTGCTAATATGCTTCTTGCATATTCAGTTCTCATATCTACATAGTCTGTATATCTCAATATGGTATTAGATAATAATTGTTCAAGCTTTTGTATCTCATCACGGGCTTCTTCGCTTGGATTACATGACTGCATCTCGATAAAGCTCCCTCCTCCATCTTTCTATTGATTTCTACCGACAATTTCTTGATTCCATCATTGCAGAATCTGTAGGTGAACTCCCTATTGATTTTTTCTTCATCTTGCTTTGATTCTTGCTAAAGTTGGTATCCATGGCTGCCAATTTACACATCGATCCATACACCTTGTCTTCTTCGAATCATCCCGGTTTGCTTCTAGTTTCTCAGCCATTGACTGGGGACAACTACTTCTCTTGGTCTCGATCCATGAGACTTGCATTTAATGCTTAGTGGAAATTCGGCTTTGTGGATGACTCAATTCAAAAACCTAAGGATCCTGTCCTTGTTGAATCATGGCAATGTGTTAGTGGCATAGTTAGTTCTTGGATCTTGAATTCATTATCCAAAGAAATTGTTGCAAGTGTAATCTTTCACACTATAACAACTAATTTGTGGAATGATATCAAGGAAAGATTTCAACATGGCAATGGCCCTAGAATCTCTCAGTTGAAGAAACAATTTATGGATCTTCGACAAGGTAATCTCTATCATACCTATCCTTTTCTTTTTTATTTTATTTTCCTTTTTCTTTTTCAATTATTCTTGTGGCCAAAACTTGCCCAAAGCCACGGCCAAAGTTGCCTATATAAGGCCCATTATTTTGCTTCCATTTCATTTGTAAACTCTCCCCAAAACACGTTCCATTCGGATACTCTGTTGTTACGCTGGCGCGGCAAAAAAACCAAGCTTCAGTACACAGTTCCCCTAAGACTTTCCAATAATTTCCTCATCACTTTCTCTTGTATTTTTCCTCCTCAAAACTGAACTCTTAGCTTGGGTTCTTTCAAGTTTCCTCTCAAGCAAAAGTGACTAAAGGCGTTGGGGACCCCAAGGTTCGCGGGACTTCTACGCAAAGCTTTCGTTTCTAAGCTTATGAACCTCACCAAATGTGGGCAAACCAATCTTCCACTGACTATGTGGCATGTTTGTGGTAGTTTATGTTAGGTTTATGTGGATTGTGGATGAAACTAGCTTAAATCACCTCTTGGTGGTCTTAGGGTTGTTTGTGAAATTCTATGTTTGAATATGTTTGAATATGTTGGAATATGTTGTATGTATGTGCTCTATAATGTTTTAGAAGATACATACATAGTTGTAGTGGATTGAAATTGATTATGGAAGTCCTAGGAGATGTGCATATAAGTGGTTTAGAGAAAAAGGTGAAAGGAAGGAAAAATAGCCAAGTTATGACCTAGTTTCACGTCAAGGGCACTGAATGGCCAAAGAGTTCCCACTGTGTGGCCCTGGTATTTCACGCAACCGCTGAGCAGCCAGGGAAGCCTGCTGAGCAGCCTGAGTGGTTAAGTTTAGCAACAGTAAGTTACGCAACCGCTGAGCGGCCCTGGTGGTCCGCTGAGCGGCCTAAAGCCCTAAATCATAGTACCAACTTTGACAAGGTAGTTGAGAATGGCTGAAGGAAGAATAGGTCAGGGGGAGTCCGAAGCGGATAAGCTTAGTTGATGTGAGAAGTAAGAGGATAACTGAGAACAGGAATGGAGGAGGGGTTAGAGCAATTAGGTCGTGAGGGTCTGAGTTAAAGAGATCAAGTTATGGAAGTACGAGTAAAAGCCTAGGGATTAGCTACAAAGAATAAGAAAGTTAAGAAGGATAGCGTAGAGGGAATATGAATTTGGTAAAAGTAAGAATGAAGAAAATAGATGAGCTTAAGAGAGAAGTAAGTATATGAGGGAGTTTAAGTGCTAGTTAAGGGTGGGTAGAAACGTCAAAAGGCATATAAGAGAAGCTTTGAAAGTATGATGAGGTAACATTACAAAGATATGATAAGATATGGTTACTTTTCTACCTGATACAAGGCCAGTAGTGAAAAGTCAATGATTCTCTATAGGTAGAAACTTGCAGAGAAGTAAAGATAAGTATTCATGTAGGTAGAAGCTTGCAGGATGATTCTCCGTAGGTAGAAGCTTGCGGAGAAGCGAAGCTAAGCATTCCTGAAGGTAGAAGCTTGCAGGAAAGTCTCCGCCCTGTAGGTAGAAGCTTGCAGGGTAAGGATGGTAAGTTGACCTATAGGTAGAAGCTTGCAGGATGATTCTCCATAGGTAGAAGCTTATGGAGAAGTAAAGATAAGTATTCCTGTAGGTAGAAACTTGCAAGAATGTCTCTGCCCTGTAGGTAGAACCTTGCAGGGGAGAGATGGTCAACAGGTCTCCGTAGGTAGAAGCTTGCGGAGAAGAGAAGGCCTCTGTCCTGCGGGTAGAAGCTTGTAGGGGAGAGATGGTTAACAGGTCTCTGTAGGTAGAAGCTTGCAGAGAGTTGATGGTCAGTAGTCTTGTAGGTAGAAGCTTATAGGAGAGTCTCTGTAGGTAGAAGCTTACAGAGAAAGAAGGATCAATGTTCCTGTAAGTAGATGCTTACAGGGAAAAGAGTATAAGAAGATGTATGTTTAACAAAGCATTGATAAGTGAAGAAGGTTTCATGAAGGACACCTATACGAAAATAAGATATGCAAGAGAGACATGACCCAAAGTCATGAATAGAATGTAGCAAGTACAGAAGGTTTTCCTAGGATAAGTAAGTCAAAGAGTAGATTCCCCAATCACCTAGTAAACTAGTTAAAGCTGCTCAGGACTAGCCGGATTAATAATAACAAGTAGGGTTGTTAGTATGATATGTCACCTAGAAACCCCTGAGCGACGGAATCATACGTGAGTAGAAAACAAAGAATGATCCCCCACGGTTTCCCACGAGGACGCAATGTTTTCACCCCCACCCCTTTATGGTTCCAGGCTAGCACGACAAGTATGCTGAGGCAGGGCAGACGTCGGAGAATGTGCAAGGACTTGGGCGTCAGGGGATTCTGAGGAAGTAAAAGACGATAGCTCATGCTTTATACTTGGATTAGCTAAGGGAACTAGACATGCCCTTAGCCCTTAGGAGAAGTCAATGTATCATGTATAATTAAATGTGTAATTATGTATTATTACTCAAATGTGAACTTGTGTTATGGACCGGATGATTGTATATACATATATATCATGAAATACTCGATATAGTATCCAACCGATTAGTTATCATTAAGTCCAATGGGACTCTATCGCTTGCATATCTATATGATTTCTTGAACACGTACGGCTCATAGTTTATGTAAGAAAGGGAAAAAGTTTTGAAAACGGTCTATATTTTCGAGTAAGAAATATTTGTAAAGCTAAAAGTAGGGGCTAAAAGTAACCTAACCAAAGCAGATAACAACCCTATAATGAATGTTATGACTATAATGTAGGCTGAAAGTAGGGGTGTTACACTCTATTCCATGAAGACATTTTCCCTTTTTAGCTAAACACACATTTGCAGCACCAACCTGAATTGTTTGCTAAGACTGTGCTGCCAAGTTCAGTTGCTGATTTGTATCCATAATTACAACATCTTCTACATGCTGATGTGCCAACAAATGAGTCACCTAATCCCTTGCATATGACCACTGATTATGCAAAACCAAGTACCTCACAACCTATTCTGCCTCCAGCAGTGCAAACTAGGTCAAGTAGAGTAGTTACAACTCCTGCATACTTATAGGATTATGCTATATAAGGCAAGGACACTGCACATAGTAAGGTACGTTATATTCATTCTACTACCCATATAAGAAATATACTTACTTAGGTGCCGGAGTATCTTTTGCAAGTACCGCCGCCGCCGCCCAAATTTACATTGAAGACTTGAAGTTGCATTCATCTCTCTAAGCTCCTAAGTCAGACACTTAGGATCCGAGTTACGTCCTATTTCAGTACAGTTGAATTTTACATAACAACATGTAAAGATGATATTTACATATTGTTTATACAAAATTAACTTGTACTTTTTTAAAAGTAGTTTCAATTATGTATCAAAAGAGTTTTGTTAATTAATATCTTGAGGGTGCTATTTAGAAATTAATAAAAAAAATTTAATTTTCAATGAATTGATTGCTCTCTTTAAAGATTTCGATTAAATGTATTAAAGTTCATTAAAATTTCATACTTTTTATTTTTTATAACAGTTAACAAAACCCTATTAAAAAAATGTTTTCGTTGTAATCTATAGTAGTGGGATACAACTAGTGATAGAAAAAGAATAATGTTTAATTTTTCTAATTCATTTTCTTAAATTTTTTTAATTAAAATGAGATAAAAAATGATGTCTTTTTAAATTTTAGAACATTACATGTTTATATTTTATACTTTATTTAATAGTAGTTTTTTTTTAAAAAAAAATAGTTAAGAGATTGAAAGATTACTCATAAAAAGAGGAATGCTTGGCATTTTTAGCTAAAGAAAAAGTCTGTTATTTCATATCCATAGGCTATCAATAAAATGAAGACAACTTTGTACAAGGGTTTTTGATAAGACGATAACCAGTACATCACATCATGCACATGTTACCTTCTATGTGGATGATGAGGACGGCTTACCTTTTCCTTAATTTCTGCAACAGCAACTTCCAAAAACAATTATTACTCCATCCCTTTCCTTTTGTTGGTCCATTTAAAAAAAATTAAATTATTCCATATTGTTAATCCTTTTAAGTTTTTAATGCAAAATTAATTGTTTAATATCAAATTTTACTCCTTATTTCATTTTTTATTTATTATTTTTACGTTATTCTTTCTCTCTTTGTTGCTTCTTTTAGTTCACTTTATATTATTATTTTTGACAAAAATATACAATTTAAAAATTATTTAATTGATATTAAGATAAATAAATATAAAGTGTGTCGACAAAATTAATATTAAGTAATTATTGTTATGGTAATTAAATGTTAGTGGGAGTTTGAAAAATAATAAGAATAAATTTATAAAAAATATATTTAATGTTCCCTTAATCTACTCAAATAATATGACAATTTTTTTGTTAAAAGATGATAATAAAAAGTGAACGGAGGGAGTAGTATCTTATTCACTCACAAATTCTCAAATTAGGTGCTCTACTTCCTCTAGTAATTACAACGAGATTAATCACAGTTAATTAGTAAACACTCAGGTTCAACCAAAAAAAATTCTTTCTGTTCATTTTTTGTTGTCATTTTAGATAAAAATACACACTTTAATAAATCATTTAACTGACATTAAGATAGAGAAAATATAAAGTGAATAGACAAAATTAACCTTGAGCAATAAGTTTTATAATTATTAATTGTTATGGAAAGTATGAGAGATAACAAAGGTATATATGTAAAAAATAAATTTAATACTTTCTTAATCTAATCAAATAAAAATTAATCTTGCTAGTTCTCTATAAAAAAAATTAAAATTTTGCTAATCAATATCTTAGGAGCATTGGTTAAAAAAAATCAAAATAAAAAAGTTTATGTTAAATAAGTAATTAATGTCATTAAAAAAATACAAATTTTACATTTTTAAATGCAAAATTACTATATATGTTTTTTTTAACAAGTGCTCCAACGGCCTTGTTAATAACTAAAAAAAAATTGAAGACTAACCAGTTTTATTCAATCAATAATACGTGAAATTCGTAAATTTAATTAACAAATATCTAAATAAATTGTAGCTTTATTGGAACGGAATCTTTTGTGTTTCACTTACAAGTGTCACCATACACTTAAGATTAAGACATTCATGATTATAATTGAGAAATTAAGGAAATGAGGCCAAATAACTAAAGTATAAACAGAGATTGAAGAGTGTTTAATTTCTATGCGAGGAAAAAGCAAATTGAGGCATGTAGGCCGCCTCATATGCCTAAGATAATGAGTGTATCTGCCAAAATCCAAAATAAATGGCACCTATGATGTTGTTTTAGGTGGAATAGGGTGGGTTGCCCTGTGGCAAATCGCAAGAAATCTTGAGCATTTAACCTGGGTGGGCCAGGTGGCACCTGAAGGCCATTGCCACCCCTATGGCCTGGGCCAATATCAACTGCTTAGGTCAAAGGTCACATGCAAGGAGGAGCCATGATGAGGAGCACCCATCAAAATCAGCACAGCCAATGGTCATGATTGGAACCCGACACACAACCTTTTCATCTCATTGGGTTGTTCCCTGAAGTGGGGTGGGTCCCTCATTCATGGCATTTTTCTAATCGCTTATCCTGTGAGACACACAAATCTCTTCCCCGTGCGATCGCCACGAGGGTCTTCCCACCCCCTAGGCAACAACGTCGCTCTCTCTCCCTTTTCTTCTTTCTTTTCTGCTTTCTCCTTTTTTCCATTTCCCTCCCACCATGTCGGTGTGACAAAACACAACTTCCTTTGCGTCTTTCCTTGTGTCCTGCGCAGACTCGCGCGTGATTAGTCTTTTCCTCGATATAATAATAAAAAAATTTATATCAGGACAAAATTTTAAATATTTTAAGTAAAAAATATTCTATTGCGTCCAAAATAACTTATCTTGGAATGAAGGGAGTAATCAATTTATCCATGCACTTCTCTCTTCTCCCTTCATTTTAATTTGGAAAAAAAAAGTTAATAAACTTGTTAAAATGTTTAAAGTTTAAGAGATTTAGAGTAAAATATTTTAAGATTTTTAATATTTTTGATGCACTAAAAAGACTTCAAATTTTTATTCTTCTAATAAAAGGTTACTATTTTTTAAATTATTAACAAATATCTTTAAAACACTTGTTAGCAAAATTCTTATATTAAAATGATAAGTTTTCAAAGTTTCTATTACATTGAATGTATTAAAAATACTCAAATATTTTCACTTTAATCTTCTTACCAAGGTTCCTAAGGAAAATGGTTAGTAAAACATCTTTAATTTTAATTTAGAGAAAGATTAATTGTACTTATTTTTTGTGGAACATTGTATTGACTCACAACTCATCTATCATTACATGAGATCTCAATGAAGTATGAACCTGTTAAAATCTCATCTAATGTTTAAATTGTAAGTCAGCATAGTGTCTCACAAAAAGTGAGTACACATAACACAACACTTTAATTTAATTTTTTTTATTTTTAGACAAATATATGAATTAAGAAAAGTAAATGAGTTAAATACATTTTTGGCCCCCTAATAAATCACTTTTTTTAAAAAAAAAGATGCACCCTAATAATTTTTTTTTAGTTTGATACTTACTATTTTTCTTTTTATTTTGCCATTACCATTAGTAGAGGACGTTAATTGTTGACATGACTGTTAATAATTCCATATGTCAACATCCTAAAGCTCTACCCATTACCCACCCATAAGCTATGGTGAGTCGACTCGGTTCCCAATTTCCAAACTCAATTCAAAACACATTTTCTAAAAAAAAGAAATCATCTCTCTCACTCTCTCACCGATTTCTCTCATCCTTCTATGAAAAAGGTTGCCGCCATTATCTCTCTCTAGCCTCCGTCTCTGTCAACCTCAAATCTCTCTCACATCTTATTCACCTTCTTCAACCCCTTTTGCCACCACAAACACCTAGACATTGTTATCCTTTGTTCCCAGCCACCCATCATCATCTCTATCACCCCTCTCACTCTCCAGTTTTGATTCCCATTCTTGCCCACCTACCACCCGCACTCGTCTTCGACGTCCGTCCTCGCTGCCACCAACTGCCAACCTACCACATCACGACCTCACTCTAGATAGCTAGCATTTTTGTTCTCTATCTCTCACCCTCCTTGAACCTTAACCTCCCCATCCATAGCCATCGCCACCAACCGGCCCCACCATGACCTCACTCTCCATCTCTCACCCTCCTTGCATTTTCGTACTTTCACTCTCATACCCTCAGATTTGTTGGCGACAAGCAGCCATCGCAACACCCACGAACCGCCAGCAATGCAACCAGCAAGGACGACGAGCCACGAGTCTTCTCTTATTTACTTCTTCTTGAGATTCGCAACCATGGTTATCAAAATCGTGAGTCAACTGGTAAACTCGCCGAGTTTACGTTTCCAAGTATCAAAATTGAGTTGACTCGCATGTAAATTTGTTTCTGTGTAAATTCGGCTGAAATCGTATAAAATTGCGAGTTTACAGCCAATTTCACTAGTTTGATGATGTTAGAAAAATTGTGGAAAACTTATCTATATAATTGCATCCACATGGTTGACATTAAAGTTTAAATAGCATAGTGGTGGTTTGTGCATCCCAATATGCTTGGGGCATGGGTTCAACTGTATGCTTTGCACTTTTTACATACTATTTATAATTTTTTTCCCCTTATAACAATGATAATTTTCACTCTTATCAAATTTATTCTTCTTCCCTTAACCAATTTACATTCATTTTCTTACATTAAATCTTTTGTATTTTCACCTATTTACATAAGTATAATTATTTGTTTTTAATGATAAAATAATTATTTTTCTTTATCTTATTTTTGTCCTTTTTTCCTTAGCATTTATGTGTTATGAATAAAAATTGAGGCACGATTTTAATCGATCAAATTCATGAGCACTATAAAATACTTAGTTGATATATATATATATATATATATATATATATGTATGTATGTATGTATGTATGTATGTATGTATGTATGTATGTATGTATGTATGTTTGCATACTAATTATTTACTATAAAATATTTACTAATTAATGATTCAATTATATGACTTATCACTTATGGTCCCTCATTTAGGCTTATTTTATGTCTGTCCTAGAATAGCGTGGTACAAAATGACGTCATTTTGCAATTATTTGATACCTCCAGTATTGTTGTGATTAATTGAAAATAGTTGTTTAAAACTTTTAATAATATTTTTTAAAATTATTTCTAATATCATTTAAATAATAGGTAAACTCGTATGAGTTTACAATTTGAGTTTATGAGTCGAGTTTACGGAACCTCCACGAGTTTACTTGAACTCTTGAGTTTGATAACTTTGTTTACGACCCTTTATCTTGTCTTCTTCTTTCTCTTTATTTTTTTTCTGGATCAATATGTTGGTGTTGTTGATTTCGGATTCGAGGTTGAGGGAGAAGAGGGTTAGGGAAGAGAAGACAAAGGAGAGACAGCGATGGTGGTGGTTGGTGGCGAAGGCGTTGGATTTGTATGTGGGGAATGGAGAAAGGGTTGGTTGAGGGTTAGGGAGAAGAGAGTTGGCGCCTTACGACCATTGTAATTTCAATTTTGCTTGGGTCCATAGCCTATCTCACTTACTACCATTTTCTCTCTCGTGTTGTCTGCAATTATGCTCTTATTCTCTTTCATTCACTGCAGATTTGTGATTTTTATTGTTGGTGTTATTGTTGTTGTTATTGGGTTTTTGGTGGTGTTAGGCTATTGATTGTTAGTTGTAGTAGGTTTTTGGTGATGATTAGTGGTGATTGGTGTGCTTGTGGGTGAGGTTGGTGATGATGATGGAGAATGGGGAGGGTGGAGAGGGCTACGGGTGAGGTTTTTTTTTGTTTTTTTTTTAATGTTGGTTGTGGAGGTAGTGGTGGGTGGCGATGAGGGTAGAGGAGGCAGAGGGTGAAGAGAGCTGTGGTTGGATTTTTCTATTTTTTGTGTGTGTGTGTGTGTAGGTTGTGGAGGTAGTGGTGGGTGGCAGTGAGGGTGGAAGAGGGGAGGTGGTGAAGTGTTCTCGTTATTTTTGTTGATGGTGGAATGGTGGTGCTGGGTTGGGTTTGGGATACAATGGTGATAGTGGTGGGGGTGGTGGTGAATCTGGGTATGTTGAAGGTGATGATGAATCTAGGCATGGTATTGAAGGAAGGAAGATGATGGGTGGTGCATGGTGATGGACTTGGTGATGATAGTGAGAGAATGACCAGAGATGAAGAATAGAGGGGGAAAAGAGAAACCAGAGAGAGAGTGAGAGAAATGGTTTTTTTTTTTTTTAAAAAGGGTTTTGAATTGGGTTGGGTAAGATTAAGAACTGGGTATGGTCATTATTGCTTATGGTTGGGTAATGGATAGAGCTTTAGGATGCTGACACGTGACATCGCTAACAGTCACGTTAACAATTAACGTTTTCGGCTAATAGTAAGGGGGGCAAAATCATCTTTTTTAAATACCAAACCCAAAAAACAAAATAAAATATTTTATTAGGGTGCATTTTAAAAAATAGTGATGATTAAGGGTCAAAAACTTATTTAACCCAAAACAGAATAATACTTTTCATTTACCTTTAATGATTCATTTAATAATATAGATTTTATACTCGTTGCTAACAATACATGAAATAATTAATATTGAAAAATTAAATTAATATTTTCTTATATTTTACTGTGGTGACCGTTTAAAGTTTTGGCAAAAGAATTAAAGAAGCAATTAAATGATCTTCTTCTTTTTTAAAGTTTAGATTACTAAATTACTACTCCTTCCTTCCCTTAAGATACATTAAGTTATTAATAAATTTAAAAAATTGAAAAGGACTAACATTAAAAAAAAAAATTGAAAAGGACTAACATTAAAAAAAAGAAAAGGAAAGTATCGTTTGTTCAATCTCTCTCTTTACTAAGAGATAAAATTGGTATAAAACAATTAAGTTTATGTTGGAATATTAAAACAATTACTAATATGGAATAAAATAATTTTCCTTAAACGACTATCATCAAACAATGAAGAGTACTATATTGAGATGTACTAAAGTAGACACATTTTAGAGAGGGGTTGTCATCATCGTAGGGCGACAGTCCTACTATTTTTTCTTTTTTACTGCTTAAGTATTTATTAAATAAAAAGTTTAAGTCTATTAAATCTTGAGCATAGACATTTGGATTTATGGTTTCTTAAATTGATTTATCTCATGTTTTTATTTTTCTCTCTATGGTTGTTTAGGCCCCCATCATGGTTGTGTTGGTTCGTTTTGTAGTTGTTTCTTTTGTAGGATGTTACAAATGATAAAGATGATTGGATTTATGGCTAAAAGATATGTAATACATTATTCAAACTACAACGTTTTCTATATTGGTCTTCGATGTAAAATATGCTTAGACATCGATAGTTACGAGGACCAAAGTTACAGATCGAGTTAGTTCAAGATGCAAAGTGTTTTTGCTTCTTGTTTACATTAGAACTGCTGTATATTTTTTTTTAATTTGTAAGTGCCATTATAATTCCCTGTCAATGAAATTATGTTTATCGTAAAAAAAATATACGCATTCTAAAATTTTAAATTGTAAAAAAAAAGACAATTAATTTAAAATAAAATGAGTAAATGTCATTAAAAGTTATTGCATGAAACTAAAAAAAATCATTTAATAGTCTTGAACTTACGAAAAGCTAAATTAAAAGACTAAACTATTGCGTTTTTTGAAAGAAAAAATATGATAGCCTAAATAAGAGGTAAAAAAGAAAAGGAAAATTTATTAAGTTTAATGTAAATAAAGATGATAATATAAAATTTCATTTAGTATTAAAATTCTAAACATGCAATTAATTTGTAACAAAAATATTTTCATGAAAATACAATTAATTTTTAATAGAGGAAATATTTGGAATGTATTTAAATTAACTTATTGTAAATACTAAAATGAGTATAATTATTATAATTATTTTAAAAACGATTGTTCTTTTAAATAATTTTTAAACATGTTATTAATATTTTTTTATTATATTGTTAAGAATAAAATTTTTTTTGTGTGCGTGAGTACATTTATATTAATACATAAATATTAATACGTATAATTAAATTAGTAACAAATATTATACTTAACATAAAACAATAATTTTTTATTATGAAAAATACTTAAAAATTCCTCATGCTCCATCGCGCGTACTTTCATGGTACAATGTGGAGAGTGGCCGTAACAATTGGCCATCAATAATTGTTGCGTAGGTTTGGTAAATCAGCACTTACCCGACAATCATAGTGCAATGAACCAAAATAAAATTCTCAACTGGCTTATGTTATGAGGCTTGTAGCCGCCATTGTTCTAGATGGCTCACCGTCAGTGAGTCAAACTCGCAAATATTGTGTGAAAAAGAATTTAAATCCTCTACAGGGGGTTACATCATAAAATGGGTGTGAAAAATTTCCTGAAATATGGGTGGAATTAAAAATTTACAAATGTATGGTTATGAGATTTGAAATCGGTAAAGAGGAACCGATTTCAGGAATTACAATTTTTTATTTTAAAAAAAACTTGAAATTGACAGTAAGGGTTTTGATTTCATGACGCTAACAGAAGCAGCAGAAAGGGGCAGGGGACAGGGCTTGGAATTGGCGGCAGGAGTGTTGATTTCAAGACGGCAACAGAACACGGTTTGAAATCGGCGACAGAGGTGCCAATATCAGGATCTTTGTTGTTGAATTTCCGCGCCATCCCCTCTCTCCCTCGACTATATGTAGCCACTTATTGTCATTCTTCAATCACAAATTCATGTCCTCTTCTTCATTTCCGCTCTATTCTCCTCACTATATATAGTCTGAGTTTGTTGAATAAAAAAGAGTAAGGGATGTATTGCAACTTTTATTTTTTTATAATGGTTCAGTGAAAAAATTTGATGTTGAAGGAGTTGAGTTTGTAAGTGATAATGATGCAAAGTTTGTTATAATTTGGCCCTCTATGTCGTTCTCTGATTTGTATTGTGCAATTTCTTTTCATTTTAATAGGAGAGTTGAGAGAATCAGATATAAGACTTTTGTGTCTTTCATTAATGGGGTTGTTAAATATCGTCCAGTGGCGATATCAAACAACCTCTAGGTGCAACAAATGTTTTTGTTTATATGAGACTTATAAATCAAGTTTCAATGACATTGAATTGTTTGTCAACTTCGAGAATGTTGTTCCTAATGTTGATAATGAATGTGGTCCGAGTTCAAATCCAATTTATCAGGATAATGTTGCACTAACATTATTATCAAATGATGAGATGTTTGCAAACGAAGACGATGAAGCCAATTGGAGTGAGTATGAAAGTGATACTTCTGAAGATAGTGGAACTGACAACGATTAAGGTACTGTTAATATTTAATTTTTTATGATAATAATTAATTTAAAATTAACATAAATGTAAAAGTATGCTCTACGTTCGCTTCGTATAGAGGATTTTGTGTATAAAAAAATCATCTCTGTTAGCTAATAAGAGTTAGTGTTATTAAAATTATCTATTAATTTTTATTTAATTATCCACTTCATTGTAATAACTCTTAATTAATGTATTTATGAAAATAGTTAATTTTAGATTTATAATTATATAATCACCATAAAATTAATAGAGATGGAAAAGTATGCTCTACGCTCGCCTCGTATAGAGGATCTTGTGTATCAGGAAAAAAATCATCTCTGTTAACTAATAAGAGTTAATATTATTAAAATTATCTATTAATTTTTATTTAATTACCCACTTCATTGTAATAACTTTTGATTAAGAAAAAAAATCATCTTTGTTAGTTATTAAGAGTTAAATTTAAAATGTTATTGAATTTACTTGGTTATTGCATTTATTGTATAGTAATTAATTATATGTTTGTGCATATTGAAAATTACAGATGATGAACAATCGCATGTTCCATCGCATTTCCTACGCACCTTTGATGCTAATGGCATGCATGCAACTGATTTTGGAGACATGGGAAATGATTATGGTGCAATGGATGATCTCTACAAAGGGAGAATTTTTAATGGTAAAGATGCGGTCAAAGTAGCTATTGCAAACCATTGCATACATATTGGGGTGGATTATAAAGTGAAGGAGTCAGAATCGAAGACATGCTATTGCAAATACAAATACTTTGGCAATAGGTGTCAATGACTCATTAGGGCGAAATTGAAAAAGAACTACTACTTCTGGGAAGTCACTAAGTACAATGGTCGTCATAGTTGCATTGTCTCAACACTTACTTGAGATCACTCGAAGCTAATTTCTGACAACATTGCTGGGATGATTTTGGCGCAGATAAGGACAATGCTAAAGATGGAAATAGAGGCTATTCAAGCAAATGTCATGGACCACCAAGGATATTGACCTTCATACCGGAAGGTATGGCTGGCAAAGCAAAAAAGAAATTGCATAAGTGTACATCAATTGGGAAGATTCGTACAATGAGTTGTCTTATTGGTTGCTTGCATTGAAGCATTTTGATGATTCATGCGCAGTTGAAATGGATAATGTCGATGCTTACAATGCTGATGAATCATTGTATACAGGCGTTAAAATTTTTTCGACTTGTAAAATATACCTAAGAATGAACCATTTATGTGTTTGGTTTACACTAATATTCCCAAAAGTATTTTTTGTTTTACCAAAAATAGCTCTAACAAATGAAAAAAAATGATCATTACACATATTAAACTCATATTTGAATATAATTTACATATAATTAATAGTTATTTTCTCAGTTCTAAAAAATACTAATATTAATATTAATTATTTATTTATCATTATTATTATTATTATTTAATAATAATAATTATTTATTATTACTAATATTATTATTTATTTAATATTTATTATTAGGAATTATTCAATAATAATAATGAATTATTATTAGATAATTAATAATTAATAATAATAATTAAATATTAAATGAACGAGAGAAAAAAAATTTCTTACCCAAGAAGGAACTAAAAATTGATCTCTTTATGGTATGGCACGGTGGACGGCAAAGCACACGTGTATCTGTCTACTCCACGTGCACTTTTAGTCAAAGTTACTTAGTTTTTCTTTTGCTGGAATTTTTTTTTAAGTTGTCTGTCCGGTATTCAAGGCTTAACCTTGATTAATCCGGGTCGACCTGGGTCGCGCACCTGGTTATGGCGGGTGAGTCTCCCAGCGGGGATAACCGCGTACACAAGTCTCGAACTTGAAATCTTATTTAAGCGATACCAAGCCGCTTACCACTCGAACCAACCCCCATTGGTTTCTTTTGCTGGATTTTGGTCACGGTCAAACCCCACTTATTAATTACCTCTTTTTTTTATTATTATATATTTTTTCGTTTTTTAATATTTTTTATTTTTATTTTTTAAATTTAGTCATAATTTAATGTATCTATATATATAATGTATTTAAATATATTAAATTATGAATGATTATAAAAAATAATAATATTAAGGAATTAAGAAATAAGTACTTTTCTTCTTAGATTTATATATGGAGTATTATATTTGTGAAATATGAGTTGCTGTTATGTGTATAAATTATTCTGTGGATTAATAGTTTTAATTTTTTTTATCACTTTGTCTTGTTAAAAGAGTCAATTTATTATAGATGTTTCAGCATTACTCTAATACCATTTATATTAACTTTTTATAGCTAGGTTATTGTTAATGAAGCCTAAGTTGCATTATTTTGGTGTTTGCAATAGTCAATTCATGTCATTTATGTAACAAGCTTTAGAGCACATTAGTATTTACAACCCTCACCGCCACTATTATTGATGTCTTCCTGCTAATCTTTTTAAGTGGTAATATGAATTACAGATAATATATTGTTAGGCAATGTGCCAAAACGACATACGCATACTGTTCGCAAGTAATTCGTAAAGGGTACGAGGTTACCTGAACGAGTGAGGAAGGCGCCTTGACGGAAGTTCAAAGGCTAGGGGCGAAGGCTCCGAGCGAGTTCGGAGGCCTGTACGAAAGCTCCGAGCCGGTTCGGAGGCTCGCACGAAAGCTCCGAGCGGGTTCGGAGGCTCGCACGAAAGCTCCGAGCGGGTTTGGAGGCTTGGACGAAAGCTTCAAGCAGGTTCCTTTCGGAGAGAGTGCGACGGCGGGGTGTACCTGCAAAGGCACTCCGACGCTCAAGTAAGCACAAGGATTAGGAGAGTTCTCTAAGAGGAGAATGAGAGGTACCTGATGACCTGAGGGGTCATGTGCTTTTATAAGTAAGGTTAGAATGCAAAGATAGAGGTAAGATAGAGATAAAGCGAGGGGGGTTTGTCTATCCGCTCCTTGGTTTATCTTTTCCCGCTTATCTAGGAGTCGGTTGCGGACTGGGGAGGAGAGGTCGCCGCTACCTCCTCTTAGCCTTGTTGGGCCGGACGGGGTTCAGAGCCTTTGGGCCTACGACCTTCTCCCCCTCTAAGTGCCATGAGGCTCCCTCTCTTTGGGCCGGTCTGACTAGGTAGGGAGAGCCTCTTCTGCTCCTTAGTAGGTTGGACCCTTTAGGCCTTTTAGGGGATGCGAGCTCCTCTACCTCTTAGAGGGTTAGAGCTCTCCGACCCTAGTTTTTAGCCCGTAACCATACCATACAATAATAGAAATAACGCAATCTTACAAATGCAAAAATAGTGTCAGATATAAATTAAAGCATGGGATAATGATATGTCATACGTTGTATAAATGAGAATATACATATCCGTTTTATGATACCAATTGGGTACTTCCTTCTTTCTGCCTAATTAAGCTCCTCCTTCCTTCATCAGCCAACACAGTAGAATTTTCTAGCCGTTCGATTCTGATTAATTAACCATTAAACAATAACAATTAGAGATTATGGCATTACGGGATTCTCCACACGTGCACGTGCACGTGCAACCACCTTCGAGGAACAGTTGCAAAACCCACTTGGCTTTTGCGATATTATTCGTTTTCGATTTGAGAGCATTATGAATTAAGTACAATATCTGGCCATGTGACCGACTGAGCTGGTAACCATGTGAATATCAGTTAAACCACAATTAAAGTTTATTGTATAAGTAAAAAATAGTTGACTTTCTTTTTTGTTATTTAAAAAGTCATGTATATGAAATAATTTAATTAGATGATAGTATAAAAAACTTTACATTGTCAATATATAAAAATTAATTTCATTTGTAAAAGTTAGTGGTTGATTTAAGATATATGTTCCATTCTTTCAAATAAAAACCATAAAATATATTTTAAAATAAGTTTAATTGTTATAGTAAATTTTTTTATACTATTATCCAATTAAATTTTGTTACATAAACAAAAATAGTTAACTCTTTTATCCATTACTTAAAAAGTTATGCATATAAAATAATTTGATTGGATGACAAAATAAATTTTTTTACGGTATTAACTAAACTCTTTTAAAATTATGAGTTGATAACTAAATGTGAGTCACTCGTTAATAAAAACAATATTAGTACTTTCATCAACATCTAAGAAACCAAATGAAATCCCATGTTTATATATTGTTCTAATAATAAACTTAAAAATAATCCTAATTCCAAATGTTACAATGATACGAGTTGTAATTTATATAATATATCTAAGGACTATTTAATAGACGTAAGTGAAATTTTGAATTAAGAAAATTTTTAAACACATCACCGGAGAGGATATAGCATCTATAGATAAATAAAATAAGTGATCCAAAGGACATAAATGCCCATGGTTAACTAACCTAAAAAAACCATTACTTAGTTCGGAATGAAGGGTATGATAGAAAAAAAATTGGGTATGTTTGGAATCATATAAGATAAAAAATGATTTAATTTACAAATTAATATTTGGTACGAAAAGAAAATTAATTTGATTTTCTAAATCTATGAGAATTTAAGTTGCTTACATTAAAAATCCTATCACTTTTATAAGGATTTGTTTAGAATTGATTTCATTTTAACATAAAAGACTATTTTATCCCTATTCAACGAACTAAATTTACAAACTCTACCATCTTCATCAAATTAAACTTATTATTATAAAAGGCTATTTTATTCCTATTTTTTCCAAAAGATTTTTTTTTCAAAAATTTTTTAAACAAAATTATTTTTTCTCAAAAAAAATTTTCCAAAACAAATTTTTTCAAAACATTTTTTTTGGAAAATAAATATTTTTTTAAAAAATATTCTTTTTGGAAAAAAAATTGTTTATTTTTCAAAAAATATAATTTTTCTTCAAAAAAAATATATATTTAAAAATTCAATTATTATTTTAATAAAGGTAAAAATAAAAATTAATCAAACTAAATCAAATCAGTTCTTATTTTAATAAATTTTAAATATGGTAATTGATTTATAAATCAACTTCATTTTCATCTTATGTAATTAATTTCAAATATGATAATTAATTTACAATTCAAATCATTTCTCATTTCATTTGATTCCGAACACCCCCAACTCAAAAGATGGAATAGATTTGGGTCGAAAGCATGTTTGGGTTGGTAAATGTTTTGCATATAACATAATAATGGGGGAATGACAGAGAATATGTATTATGCTATGGCACATGATGATGCAATGATTTCTTTATAAGTTTCATGATTTTGGGGGGTCTCACATTTTTTTATTTATAGGATTACTGTTGTCTTGCCCAATCATTTCGATTCTGGATTCTTCAAATGATGAAAGGTTTATGCCAAATTATATCAGAGCATGCAACAATGATTATTACAAATAAATTAATAACATACTCTGTCCAAATTTTATTTATTTATTTTTCCATTGAGGTTCCATTCTAATTAAAGAATGATTTATAGAAACTAAAGAAGGACCACACAAAATTAGTTAATATTCCCAAATGATGATTTGGGTAAATAAATGAAGGAGCCTGGCTGCGAGCATGAGATATCTGGTTGGATTAAATAATGCATAAACACATGAACCTAAAAAATTAAATTAATGCATATAAGCAAACAGGTAGCCCCAATGTATGGAGGTGTTGTCCCCTACTTCCAGATTTAGTGTGCAATTAGGAAGGCTTTTTGTTGGTTGTAAAGCGTAGCCTACTTGCATTATTATTATGTTATACTATAGATATTGGGGGGCTCATTTGCTTATTTGCTTTAGAATAACTTTTGATTGAAAGTGAGAGTTAGATTTTTTATATATAGACATGTGTTATGCGTATTCATTTAGCATGTAATATCGTGTTAACTCACACTTTATTTATTATTAACTAAAATTTTAATTGGCACATATCTCAATAAAATCTCATCCAATAATACATAAAAAATGAGTTGATCTTACACCATATATATTATGGTTTATTGGCTGCTTGCAACACCTCACGAAGTTTCGGGCCAATTTGCCCACTTGAGTTGAGTCAAGGACTCTTGGTCACCACCTAATGATTGCTTACCCACTAATTCTAATGTTGTTAGTAGTGCAATGACAACAGAAATGATAATTTATCTTAATCACTTTCTTATATACTAATACTTTAAATTGTGTTCAAACAATCTTCAACCCTTTTTTTATGGGAAAACAAGCTTCGAATTCTTGCTTTGCTATTGAAAGTCACAATATATTTCAAACTTTCGACTATTCGTATGACTGAAAAACAGTCACTTAAAAAAATATTATAAAATAGAAAAACAAACATTATACACCAAAGAAACAAACATTATCACTGAACATTTTTGCGTGTATATGCACACATGAGTTTAGTATTGCTACAAAACAAAAAATAAATATTGTTACCAAATATTTCTACTTGTTTATGCATACGTGTTTAATATTGTTCATTTTATGTGTTTAGTAAAGTTTATTTTTCTATTTTGTAATATTTGTTTGTTTGTTTGATAATTTTTGTTTATCTATTTTGGTGGTTGTTAAGTTGCTATGTTTATAGTGTACAAATAACATTTTTGTGATAATAACTAGTGGGGTGGTGTACCCAATCCGTACATGCAACAAGTAACTGCAATAAACTACTAATAGGAATGTATCTATACTTGAGGATAAAATAGTTATTTGCGAAAGTTATACGAGGCTAAAATAGAAATAAAAATTAGATACCACCATATAGTTATTTTGTTGAATCATTTTCATAATATGTATAGATATTGAGCATTAATATAAATAATATGATTTTTTTAATATATTCATAATATTGTATTTGGGTTAATTATGTTTTTAGTCCTGTAAACTTTGAAAGTTTGGTTTTAGTCCCTGTGTGAAAGTTTTAGTCCCTGCAAAAATTAAAAGTTTGTTTTTAGTCCCTGGAGTTGGATGAGAGTTGACTGCGCTGACGTGACTGCTAATGGCGCTGACGCGGCATGCCACATGGGATGCCACGTGGCATAACCCAAAATAATAAAACCTGACCCATACCCGGATTGCCCACCCAACCCGACCCGACCCGGATTTAATTTTAAAAAAAAAATACAATCAGCCTCCTTTACTAGCCCCCTTACCCGTACCCCCACCCCATCCTCTCATTTCTTTCTCTCGAGCCCC
>QANU01058179.1:449964-495556 GCA_003254905.1 Nissolia schottii | reverse complement strand
GGTGACGGCGGCGAGGAGGGTGGGTTGGGTTCGGGCGGCGATGGGGAGAGAGGTGGGGGGGGTGGGGTTAGGGAGAGAGATGAGAGGAGACAGATGGTGGGATAGGTGGGTTAGAGAGAGAGAGATGAGAGAAGAGAAAAGCCGGGGTTAAGGGAAATTGTTTTTTTTTTTTTTAAATTAAATCAAACCGGGTCAGGTCATGGGTAAAATTTCAAAATTTTGGGTTATGCCATGTGACATTCCACGTGGCACGCCATGTTAGCGCCAGGTCAACGCCGCGTTAGCACCATTAGCGGTCATGTCAGCGCAGTCAACTCTCATTCAACTCCAGAGACTAAAAACAAACTTTTAATTTTTGCAGGGACTAAAACTTTTATACAGGGACTAAAACTAAACTTTCAAATTTTACAGGGACTAAAAACATAATTAAGCCTATTGTATTTTATTAAATTTTGTCTTCCGTTAAAATGTAAAAGGTTACCTTATCCGATATTAGAGACAATCACTACAGAAACCATAAGATTCTTTGAATCTTCTGGCAAAAATTATTAGAGATGATTGGTTGTCGAACTCGATCATGATTCATGATCAATGATCACTGAATTCCATTTTTTCTGTTTTTAATCTAACCAAGGGGCAATATTATAAAGTTGCAGTTATACCCAAGTACCTTTAAGAAAAAATTTGCTGAACAGCCATAATGACCATTGTGTTATAACTAACATTTCGATGGGTATTACATGCCGCTCAATTTGTTTTTCATTTTTTTTAAAATTAAGATAGAGAAAAACAATTTTTATAATGAATTCATTATAACCATTAAATTGCACAAATTTGATTATAACGTGGGTGTTGAGAACTAGAAAGCTGTTGAGAACCGCTTGTTATTGAAAATGGCAAAAATATACGCAAATTCAAATATTTACAGGTATTACCTACAACTAGTGTTGGTATGTCTGCAATTTTTGTACCCATGGAACAGATATTCATACACTTTTACTAATAGATATGAATACAAAGATTGAGATATCTAACCCATTCCACTAATTACCTATTAATTTATAAAAATATGTAAATATATTTTACCTATATAAATATAGAAACTAAAAATCCTAATTCATTTTTATTATGTACTTCGTTAATTTAAATTGTAATTTTTGTAGTAGTAGTAGTATTGGGATCTATTATATTTGATAGTGATTTTTATAACTTTTTTTTTCTATTTTTTTTAATTTTTGGCAAATTTTACAGATATCCATAGATGTATGCAAGATTCAAATCTCCGCGGTTATGGGTAATAAATACCCATTATGGGTATGACTACATGTACAAATAATAAAATATTAAATGATTATGAGTAGTTGGTGACATGTATCTGTACCCACTTACGGAAACCCATAGATATATGGAAGATTCAAATCTCCACGGTTATGGGTAATAAATACCCATTATGGGTATGAATACATGTACAAATAATAAAATATTACATGATTATGAGTAGTTGGTGACATGTATCCGTACCCACATATACCAAATATCATCCGTAAGCTTATAGCTGCAACATACATCTTATATACAACTTAAAACGCATAAACGAGTTTTTATTTATTTATTTATTTTCCACAGGTAGCGTGCCATTAGAGGCAATTCATTGTGAGCAATTGAGATCACATAAGGGACATGACTCTCTTGAAGCCAATTATTTCTTAATTAACAGGACAACTACTCTCAAATGAGAACAATCTTCTGTTTTATTATTATAATTTATTATTAAATTTTTTTTCATTTTGAATCCTCGGCCTACACCTTTTTTCTCAAGACTGTTTTTGGCAATAAGGACTTAGAGAGGTAATGACAATGGCCCAACACTTTTGGTTGGAATGCAGTAGCCCAAAGCCACCCAATGGGTCAAAAGTGGACCCCAAGCACTCTACAGCGAGTTAGGGGCCAATAGTCAATAGGGCCACTTTTCAAGACTAACGAATGAAAAAGATATGTTAAACTTAGTGAATACAATTGACCAAAATAAAAACAATAGTGAATACCATGCCAAATAGAAGGAAAAAAAAAAAGAAATCTAATGAATTATATTTCTTTAGATAATCAAAATCTAGTGAATATAATTGACCAAAAACAACTAGAACGAGTAATGGTCTAATGACATCAAATGGTTGATTGGTAGAAGAGTTATAAAGATAAGATCAGTCTATCAACCTCAAGTGGCGACCTCATCTGAAACTTTGATACTTTTTTAGAATTGACAACAATGACCATTTCACGTCGTTCTATAAAGAGGTGTAGAGAAAAATAACTGTCGGTGCCTCTTTTTGAAATCAAATCTAAAAGGGAAGTTAGTTGGAAAGCGACATGTACGGATAATGGGCAATGGTTATTCGAGAACGTGCATACACTTCTGAGAGGTGGTTCGTCAGATTCTCGCAAAGTGGAACAAAGTGGAGACGCACGAGCTAGCACCAACAGTTCAGGGGACACGTGGCAAACATGTATGAAGACTCTGAAGCCTATAAATAGGACAACCGAGGATGAAATAAGTTAGAAGAAAATACACTTGCAAATTCTCAAATACTCAAAAGTCTATAGTGACGCTTCGAGTTTAAAGGAAGGATCAAGTAATTCTCATTTACTTGCTTTATTTTCTTTTAATTTCTATAGGATTAGTTCTTTTCATTTCATTTCTTGTACTATTGTTATTTATCAATTCATTCTTGTTTCTTTACAACTTTCAAGTTTATATAACATATTAGTCGTAATTCCTCACTCCAAACTCACATTCTCACTAAAAGGATCCACGATACATAGGAATTACATTGTAATCCATATCTTCTACAATATTTATTTGGTTTTTATGGTGACCAGTCCATAAGTGATTATAGATCATAATTCCATAAAAGAATTGGTACGCCCAGTGGAACCCTATTTGTGAGGATTTTATTTGGAAAACTTGTGTTTAACCTTATTTTATGTGTTTGCAAAGTGATATTGTAGTATCATAAATGTCTTCTTCTACAGATATTAACACAAGTGAAGGTGAGATTAATTCTGTTCACCCTTCTTTACCTGTGTTAATGGATCCTATGTTGGCACAAATAGGGCAAACAAGAGAGGAAAGAAATATGTCACCATCCCCAAATACTAGCAACATGGCTAGTGAGTCAATCCCTTAGTACGGATTACTTGAAGGATATAATCCTTCGGGATACATAGCTCCAATAAGTATCCAACGACCAAATATACAAACTAATTCTTACCAATATCAAAACCCATTGTACACAAAACAGTGACGACCACTTTGCCAAATTTAGCCTATAAGGGTTATGTCTCGCCTAATATGGAAATGTTCCCAAACATGGCATGTGGGCCTAGGGGAGGCCCCATTTATCCTAAAATGTCAAGAGTAATGCCCACAAATCAACTCATTCACACAATCAAGCCATTAGCAACTCAAAGACAGCAAGCGCTAGAAAACTATCACCGGTTAGCCAACATGATGACTCAACAAATGGTCACAATCATAAATCCTGTAGTTCACAATAATAATCATAGGATCGAACAAATTACGAGACAAGTTAATAGGAACGTTGCTGCGATGAATATAAATGAGCCTGCGAGTCGTTCTGGCCGAATACCAACCCTAGAGGAAAAGGTCATGCCTAATGAATCTCACCTAGTGGGCCGCCATCAAAACCTTGAAGAAATAGTGGAGAGAGTAAGGAAAAATAACCTAGGGGACATCAAAATATTACTAGGATGGTTGAGAAAATACTTAATCGTTTTGGTTTCAATGCTTTCAATACGTCAACCAACCATTTTTTGAATCTGCATTCCCTGAGTATGTTCACTAAATAGAAATACCTAGATGTTGGAAGGCCCTAAAAACATTCACTGAATTTTCTAGGGAGAGTGGTGAGTCGACCATTAAGCACGTGGCTAGATATACTTTAGAGATAGAAGAAGTCACCACCAATGAATATTTAAAGATGTGATACTTCCCTTCCTCTCTCACAAAAAATGCTTTCACTTGGTTCTCAAACCTTCGTCCTAATTCGATCCATACATGGTTTCAATTTTAACAAAGTTTTCACGATTAATTCTTTAGAGGCGAGACAAAAATTACTCTAACAGACTTGCTTAGAGTGAGAAGAAGTACAAAATCTGTTGATGATTATTTGGCTCGGTTTAGGGCATTAAGAAACAGGTGCTTTACACTCGTCCCTAAGTTTGAGATGGTAAAAATGGCCATAGGTGGTTTAGATCTTTACCTTAGAGAAAGATTAGCAAACTAGCATATGATTGACTTTCCACACTAGGAGAGAAAGTAAGACAAATAAATTCTTAAAATATGAAAGGGAAAAGATCGAGAGGACCAAGATCAAAAAGCCATTTAAGAAAGCTTGTATCAATGATGAAATTTTCAATATAGAAATAGTAGAAGGCGACCTTGAAAACTACGAAGTGTTTGTAGTGGAACTCAAATTCGGGTCACCTTACGTGTGTAGTACATTGTGACCCAATAAGGGGAAAAATAAGACGAGTTTGATTATTCCCCTAATAAGATTTATTCTTTTGATATCACAAAGACTGGCCAAATCTTTGACATTCTATTTAAAAATGACCTTATAGTCCTTCCAAAATGGGTGAAAATGCCTTTTGCGAAAGAATTAAAAGGTCACCAATTTTGTAAACATAATTTGTCATATACCCATTGGACTAACAATTGTGGTCATTTCAGGGATCTAATACAAATGGGAATTGATGAGGGAGAGCTTAAATTTGTAGAGAAAACAAAGATGGTTGTAGATGTCAGTACATTCAAAATGAACTCTGCATTTTTAGAGGTCGCAACAATGCCCATGAACATTATCATAATTGAGGGTCAAGAAATGATAGATAAAGACTACGAGGAGGATCGGAAACTCAGTCAATTTGAAGAAGAGGGGAAACCTATCTATCCCCAAGCAGGCGAGGGATTAGTAGATTTCTTACTAAGATAAAAAGAGGAGGACGCTAACAGAGCGCTCTGTCCTAGGTGTAGCACCATCTTTACTAGGGTCGTTGCTGAGGAATATGAGAAAGGTTGAAGGGCAGAGAGGATAGATAAGGAATGGCTGAAGGACTTGACTGCCGTTGAACACATATGTCACCCATAGAGGTGTCAAGTGTTCAATCCACCACACACAAAAATGAAAAATGTAATGGTGGTCAATGGTATCCCAGAATGGACAACATCAAGGACTAGGGTACCACCTGCTCGAGTAGTTGATAACACTTGGGTACAAAATTCAAGGGCCCTTGCGTCGTACTCAAGAAAGGGTCAGTGGAATAAGTGGAACAAGAGTTAGAATCAGAGAAAGTTCATGGAGCAAGGGTCAAATGTGTTGAAACGCCCTAAGTTGAAAGCTCCAATGAAGATGTAACAAGCTATGTAACAAGCTTTTAAAGTGTCCCAAAGAGTGAAGATGCCACAAACAATCGTGTTTGAAAAGATTATGCGAAGGAATCTAGATGAGGCTGGAGGCAGTGCCAGATTGTTGGGTGCGTCATCAAGTCGATCGAGCCCAAAATTCGCATTTGGGTGAATATCAATGGGCGCAAAAGGGTTCAGTTGGAGGACGCCAAGAAAGAGAAATGAAATAAATTACTACGAATCAATCATCGTCCAATAATCAGGAAAAGGTGATGAGACAACACCAAGTTTTACCAACAAATTCTGAGGAAAAAACTAATGGTAGGCGACTTTTATGCTGATTTCATGGATGAAATTGAGGGTGCCAATGGGGAAAAATTCATTGGAGTCGTTTCCTCCTTGCCTACTAAGTTTGGGGAAGTACAACCTCTGTATTACTTCCCAGAAGACTATTTTGATCCACGGAAAGGAACGTTTGTTTACAAACGATGAGTAAAATGAAAAGGCCCACATGTGCACTCTTCACATTAGCGCCATGGTGGAAAGGAAAATGGTAAACAAAGTCTTGGTCAACGAAGGTGCATCGATCAGCCTACTCCCTTAGAGCATGTTGGCAAAACTTGGTAAAGGTAAAAATGATTTGGTTAACACTAATATAATTGTTACTGATTTTAGGGGAAAGGCCATAGTGGTGACAAGGATAGTTGTACTCAAAGTTCAAGTGGGCAGTGTGGACAGGACAACCACTTTTGTGGTCGTACCCACGAAGCTGAGCTACAACCTCTTACTAGGACAAGACTAAATACACACAGTGGGCACTATTCCTTCCACACTTCACCAAAAGATGATCATGTGGAATCAAGATGGTCGCTTAGAGGAAATAGGAGCGAACGATAGCTCATGTTACCTTGAGCAGTTGCATGTTGATTTCAAAGTTTATAATCCAAAAGTCAAGCCCCTGGTGGTCAATCCTGAAACATTCAAGGCTGAAAAATGTGAGGGATAGTACGTAGGCCCAAGTGTTCTTTATTTGAAGCCCAGGGTTAGGGGACTACCGACCCCTAAATCTATGACATGAATTTGTCAAACTTTTTTTACTCAACTATCAGCGTATATGGCCGATAGTAATTTATGTATTTTGGATAATTTAGACTGCATTTACAATTTGGACAATTTAAGATTTGAAAGACCTGTAGTAGATGTAAATAAAAAAGTAGAAGTACAAGACCCGTTGCAGGAAATCAATCTTGGAGCGAAGGATGAGAGTCGACTAACTTATATTAGTAACTTACTATCTAACCATTTCAGGGATAAGTTGATCACTCTTCTCAAGAGAAGCTAGGATTGTTTTGCAAGGGAATACGAGGAGATGCCAGGACTAAGCAGAAAATTGGTCGAGCATCAACTTCCAATAAAGAGGAATACAAGACCAATGAAGCAGGTGCCTAGGAAATCAAGGAAGACATCCAAAGGCTCCTAAAGGCAAAATTTATAAGGAAGGATAGGTACGTAAGATGGGTTTCTAACATCATCCCTGGCTTGAAAAAGAATAGCAAATTGCGTATTTGCATCAATTTTAGAAATTTCCAAATAATGAATACCCTATTCCTATTGACGACATGCTCGTTGACTCTGCTATAGGGCATTTTAAGTTTTATGGACGGCTACTCTAGGTATAATCAGATATTTATTGTCGAGGAGGACATCCATAAAACAACATTTTGTTGTCCCGGGGCTCTAAGGACCTATGAATGGGTGGTGATGCCTTTTGGATTAAAGAATGCTGGGGCGACCTATCAAAGAGTCATGAACACTATTTTTCATGAATATTTGGGGAAGTTCATGGAAATATATATTAATGATGTGGTCGTTAAATCCAACATTGATGAACAACATTTGGATCAATTACATAAAGCATTCGACCATATGCGAAAACATCAACTAAAAATAAATCCCTTAAATTGTATTTTTGGTACCACTTTAAAAGTTTCTTGGTTTCCAGGTTGAGAAAAAGGGTGTTGAGGTCGACAAAAATAATACCAAGGCTATTCTAGAGGCAACCCCCTCCAAGGAATAAGCAGCAACTTCAAGCTTTCCTAGGCAAGGTCAATTACGTAAGGAGATTTATATTCAATTTTTCAGGGAAGACTAGAGTGTTCACACCCTTAGTGAAGCTTAAGAAAGAGGAAAAGTTCACATGGACTAAAGAGCACTAGGCAAGCTTCGACCAAATCAAGAGTTATCTAATTAATCCACCCATCATGGCACCGGATAGACACGACCAACCTTTAAAGTTGTATATCTCGGCCTCTGAAGCGACCATTGGGAGTATGTTAGCCCAAGAAGACGAAGAAGGAGTAGAGAGCATAAATTACTATTTGAGTAGGTCGATTATAGATGTAAAGACTAGATACAACTCAATTGAAAAGTTGTGTTTGCCTTTATACTTCTCCTGTAATAAGTTAAAGTACTATTTAGTTGCTAGTAATATTTATGTAATCTCTCAAACGAATGTTATAAAATATATGCTTTCTGCTCCTATCGTTCATGGTCGAATTGGCAAATGGATGTTAGCTTTGACTAAATCTAACCTACATTTTATTCTAGCAAAGGCTGTGAAAGGGCAAATATTAGCAAATTGTTTGGTCAGCTACCATTATGTTGAGGTCAAACCTGGAATTGATCTAATTGACCTCAAGCCTTTGCATCTCTGTTTTGATGGATCAAGACACCAAGGCGATGTAGGCATAGGAATACTGTTAATATCGCCCACAAACGAGCCTGCCAAGCTTATGTTTAAACTCGAGTCTTGTTATTCAAATAACGAATTGGAATATGAAGTATTGATTATTGGACTATAGTTAATATTGTAAAAGGGGCAAGAAATATTGAAGTCTTAGGTGACTCTCAATTAGTAATAAAACAAATGGTCAACGACTACAAATTTTTCAGTGAAAATTTGTTGAGATATCACAACAAAGCAATATATTTGATGAAAGAATTTGAACAAGTAATAATAAAACATGTCCCCAGAAAATTAAATTGGGAAGCTAATGAATTGACTCAAATAGTTTCTAGGTATAAGGTCAATAAAGCGACCCTAGAAATGAAGTTAGATGCCCGAAGGGTACGATGCAAAATAAGAACATGACCACAACAAAACAAAATTAGACGTACTGTAGAACAAGATATTCCTTCTTAGGTTATATATAGTAAACCCTTTTGGAGAGGCGACCATAACAGATGAAGACATCCTAATAGTGTCCGACTAAAACAACAATGATGAGTATCAACGATTTAAAAAATAGAAACAACCAAATAAAGGTTTAAAAGGTGTGACGATAACTTGCGACTCTTTGAGGGCTTCAGAAGGGCTTTCTTCTCCATAGCAATTGTTGGACGCTTGCGACCCACATTGGAGTCGCCCTTCTTCATGGAGGTCTTGTCGTCATCTAACTAATCCTCTTGAGGTTTCTTGGGGTCGGCCGCCACACCTTCAGTCTTGATCGATTGAGTAACTACAGGAAACAGTAAATTAGTGGAAGCTTACAAAAAATGTTAGAAAAAGATTGGAAAGGAGAATTACCTAAAGGAGGAGTTCGAACAACTCGTGTTGGGAATCGACTCACATCAATGATCCCGAAGTATAACTTGCACACAACATCGATTTTCGACACTTGTTGCTTAAGCAAGTTGAAACTAAAAGACAAGTCATACATTTTCTTTGAATCGGGAAAAATGTCACTTACCCCAAATAGGACATTTGGGAAATGTAGAAAAATTAAATGGAGTCATAAAAGAATTGAAGTTCGCAAAAGAATTTTCCCAAATAAGAATATTTTTTTATCTTTAAAAGTATCTAAAATTCGGTCGACCGTATTTTCCCGATTCATTTAGTAATACTTAGCCTTAAAATATTTCTCAAAATTAAGAATTTCGTCAACGTGTTTACCTTTCATCTTGGTGGTGGCCTCGCCAATCTGCAAAAAAGAGAAACATGAATCATGTTTTCCAAGATACCCTTCAATGAGACCCGAAGCTCATCATAAGAGTCGTCCCACTAGGAAACAAACGACTAATAACGAAGAAGCTCAGGACGACCAGGATGCATCTGAAACCCTTCTTTCTTTCCTCGTTCTCGAATAATTTTGACTCCAAAAGGTCGAAGGTCTCGAAAGAGGTATTGACAATCTGTTCCTGGTACTTTTTGGATATTGGGGAAGGCAGAGCCTGCGAGAATCAAAACTGTCTCGCCGAGAAGTTGGGGGCGTGAAAGACGACCTTTGCTTCTTTATCGCCCAGGAAGTTGATGCGGAGAAGCTGCATACAGAAGAAAACGACCCAAAGATGGTCGTCTCCTTGCTGGATGACAGAATCAGAGGAAATGATGGGAAGCCTGAACCAAAAAGAACCGCTCGTCCTATTGGTGAAGGGAGAGGGGATGGGGTCACCCTAGAAACTCAAACCCATTTCATGTAGTTGAGAGGAGAAAAATTCGGAGTGATCTTTCTATTGAGCTTGTTTCTTCTTCTTGAAATGGAAATGGTTTAGGGTTAGACAACAATCTCTTCCTAAATGCCATCAGGGAAGGTTGACATTTGAAGGTGGTTTTTGAAAAGGGCATTTAACCAAAGTTGGAAGATTCACAAGGGGCCACCAAACTGTTGAGTCGATGCTTGGTTGGCCTTGATGTCCCTTACGGTTGAGTTTAGGGAGTCAAATGTTCGCCAAGAGAAGCTTGGCTAAGAAAACTAGGTGACCTTCATGTAGCATGACGACGACCTTGTGGAAAACCCATATGCATTTTTCATCTTGTAGGAACGCAAGTAGAACACACCCATTCAACCAATATTGCAGGAATACCACGTGTTAGCGTCCGATGTAAGGTCGCACTTAGCCCCCATGTTAATTTTTAGGGAAGGGTTGGGTGAGATTTTTAAAGACTTCCCTTGAATCAAAACTGATGTAGAAGTGACGTTAAGGACTCTCTTATTAGTGGAAGATGAAGGAGTAGCCATGGAGTATGAAGAGGGTTCTAAATATAAAAATGAGAGAAATGGAAAAAGAAAGAGCAAATTTGATTACAAAGAAAGGATGTGGAGAATGGGAAGAGTTTTCAGAAATTGAAGTGGTAAAAAAAAAGGAGTTAGGGTGAACATTGGGGTTTTATAGGATTTTAGAGGCTTATTGTGGAAGTTTTAGAATGGGGAAGGCCAACGGTGGTGCGAAAATTGGGGAGAAGTTAAAAAGACAAGTGACATGACAGTTACATTTTCCAAGGTTTATATTATTATATTTAATGAGAAGATGAAGAGTCTTGAGATATGTGTCAATCTTGAAAAAATGGGATGTACGGTCGAATATGATTCCATCTAACGAAGCGACATCTTGATCGAAATAAATAGGTCGAAGAACCATGTGTCAAGGAAGATAAAGAGTCTCTAGAAAAATTAGCATAATCAACATTAAAGTAAGAGATAATATAAGCAAATGAAGGCCAGATGTAGGGGTCGGATAAAGTGACGATTACGTTACAGGAGAGAGAAAAATAACTCAAGAATAAGGGCGTGATGTGACTTAGTCATTTTTGGGATTTTTAATATATTTTATGAGAGAAATAGAGATCCTAGTTAGGGGTTCTTTTGATTAATATTTTCCTTTTTTGCCCCCTCAAAGAAAAATTTTGGAGGGCATCTTGTTACATCAAAATAATTTGTAAGAAAGTACAAGGGTTTAAGATAACGGTATTCAAGTAAAATACGAGAAAATGGCAAAGATAAGAGCACTTAAAATGAGATCAAATCAAGGGACCCTATCTTGATGGTACTAACCAAAAGTTGGTAGTCGACCTAAAAAGAACTCAAGTGAACTATATCAAGGGGCATAAGCATCGACCAAACGAATGAACAGTGAATTGGGTGACCCTAAGGATGTAGATTATGAACGAGTAATGGTCTAATGAGATAAAATGGTCGACTAGAAGAAGAGTTGTAAAGATAAGATCACTTTGTCAACCTAAAGTGGCAACCTCATCTAAGACTTTGATAGTTTTTCAGAATAGACAACAGTGGCCATTTCACATCGTCCTATAAAGAAGTGGAGAAAAATAACTGTTGGTGCCTCTTTTTGAACTCAAATCTGAAAGGGAAGTTATTTGGAACGCAACACGTATGAATAATGGAGAATGGTTATTAGAGAACGTGCATACACTTCTGAGAGGTGATTCGCGAGATTCTCACTAGGTGGGACAAAGTAGAAACACAAGAGCAAGCAACAATTGTTCAGAGGACACATGGCAAGTATGCATGAAGACTCTGAAACTTATAAATAGGAGAACTGAGAATGAAATAAGTTAGGAGAAAATACACTTGCAAATTCTCAAACACTTACAAGTCTACAACGACACTTCGAGTTTAAGAGTAGGATCAAGTAATTCTTATTTACTTGCTTTATGTTCTTTCCATTTCTATAAGATTAGTTCTTTTCTTTTCATTTCTTGTACTATTGTTTATCAATTCATTCTTGTTTCTGTACAACTTTCAAGTTTGATAGTATTCGGAAAACTGGTTTGCTTTGAAAATCCAGTCGAGGACATTAGAGCTGACGAATTTGGGAAAATCCAGCTTAACACTGCGAATGGAGAATGGTTGGCGTTGCTGGCTGGAGTGGGTACGGTGCGGTGAGTTCTGGCTGCCATGGTTGTCAGAAGTAGCAGTGTTGGTAAGGTATGTTTGTAAAGTAGTTTCCAACATCAAAATGTACGCGTCCTGTTGCTCCCACACTTTGGCTGCTTCTTCCAACAGGTCCATGATGCGCTTCGTATCACTCTTTTCAGGAGCCATGGCGTCAACGAGAGCACCAAAAGCTCAGTATGAAGTATTTTGGGCTCTTTCCCATCACAGCCAAGATTGGTGAGGTAGCTTACCAAGTGGAACTACCTTCCACAACTAAAATACACAATGTCTTTCATGTATCTCAACTCAAAAGATTCCATGGACCCTAAATAGTTCCCTATTTTCCACTATCATTGCAGACTACAGACACAGGCCATATCTTCCAACCTAGGACGATTCTACAACAAAGAGAACTTATGCAGGGCGAAGGCACAATCAAGCAACTCCTAGTCCAATGGGAAAATACAACTACAGAAGAAGCAACATGGGAAAGACTGGAGGATTTCTAGGCAGCTTATCCAAACTTCAACCTTGAGGACAAGGTTGATTTCAAAGGAGGGAGTATTGTAACAACAGATGAGGGCAAAAAGGGAAAAAGAAGGGGAATTCACCAACAAACCGCAACAGAATAACAAACCAAAAGAGAAAGAGGTTGCAAGGGTGGGACACGTGGAGCCCGATCCGAGAATTTCGAATATGAGCAGAAGTGGAAGGATAAAGAAACCAAATACAAAGTGGGAAGGGTATCACCTAGAATGGGACATGAGCTTAGTAAGTACTCTCTCTTCTCTTATGAATTTCCATTCGCTCTGCTCATTGTGCTTGACCCATCTTTCTTGTTCACTGCAGGTGAGTGTGAACTCCTCAACTACCCCTGGGAGTACAACCGCACCAGACAGTCCTTTATCCCCCTCGGGTGAGCTCATTGGGGAGGCTGTCAACAATGGTTATCGGGACCCTGCACCCCTGTGCTCGAGCTTTCTCTTTAAATTCTAGCCCAATACTAGGAAACCCTGTTAGTAGAGTTCATTGTTACTTGTTATCATTGCAATTAGAAATTATTATTGTTGCAGTCCCTCACTCCAAACTCGCATTCGCACTAAAATGATCCATGATATATAAACATTACATTGTAATTCATATCTTCTACAATATTTATTTGGTTTTTGTGGTAAACGGTCCCTAAGTGATTATAGACCATAAATCCCATAAAACAACTATACATATAAAATTCAATTTTATTGATACCACGACAATTTATTTTTTTGGATTAAAATACACCAAGACAATTTATCACATCACCCAATTACATATTATTAAATGTCTTAAATAATTACAATATAATTGCAATATAAGAGACAAAGAGTTTTATTGATGTTAATACTACACAAATGTAATAGGTTGCAAAGCTCCACTAAATCGCAAGGCCCACCCATCCATAATAACAAGAGTTTTTCTAATAAGTGTTTTTAGGACACTTGTTAAAGAAATTAAAAGAAAAACCTTTTTATTGAAAACAAGTTTTCCAAGTCTCCAATACTATTAATGCATTAGAAAGTTGTGTTTTTAATAAAAAGTTTCTTTTTTGGGTTCCTTAACACGTGTCCTTAGACACTTATTAGCAAAACCCAAAAACCCTAATAATAATTAGCCATGACTAAAGAACCATCATATAGTTTTCCTTTTTTAAAGGGGGGGAAAAAAAAAATAGATGAAAAATCAACAACTGCCAAATATAAGTTCCCCAATTCAGATAGAGAGTTTCGGATCATTGACTATAATTTCGTTGCTCACCAATGTATGGCTGGCTAAACAGCATAGCATGATTGTTTAGTCAAAGAAAACGACGACTCAGAAACAGACTCTTCAATGGCCAAACAAATAAAAAATTAAGACAGAGAAACCAAAGTCCTTCCATCACGTATGAGTGGAGACATTCTTGCATATACTGCAAGGACACCCCATTGAAAACTGTGCATTATGCAAACAGTGTTCAAACTATGTGTCTCACTAAAAATTGAACCTCTGCAGAGCCAGAGCCAGAATCAACAAACAGAAAGCTATATACATGTTAGGAGCTTAAGCCTGCACAACTGGGAGAATGAATACAATCCAGTAATGCAGTGATAAGCTACTGCCTTTTCTAGTTTGGCGTTCATGCAGATTGTTACAAAGTGAAAAATGCAATAGGACATCAATCACCATTCATCAATTAAAAAAATGGAACATGCAGTTTGAGAAAGCAAAAAATAAATCAATAAAATCATTAGAATTCTAGTTGAGATCAATCTGGCAACAGAAATTAGGTGGTGGATTGAGACTCGAGACCATTTTCTCTCTTGGAAAGTAAATAATGTAGAGCACATTGAAGATTAAGGCCCACTTGTTATTTTCCAGGGGGCAAAAATCCGTAACAGTGCCAAACAAACAATCCAAAAATGGGGGAAAAATTAAATGAAAAACTAATAGCAAATAAAACAATACACTGAGATGACTGTTCAATATTATAATGCTTGATTATTCTCAAATCTCAACTAATTCTTAAGCTTTTAAAGATGGACAATCATGTGGTAGGGCTGGCTATAAACAGGAAAACAAATTCGAAATTTGAACTTCTTTAAGGAGTTGCTTTCCATTGGGGTAGAAGGCTTAGCTTCTCTTCATGCAAAGCTAGTGATGGCTATGATTGAGATTATCAATTCAAAAAATAAAAATAAATTAAAAAGAGGCGACCTAATAATGAAATTAACAACATGAAACAATATATATAGACACATCACCATAGGAAGGTGCAAGAAAGCATGCAGTCATTTGTACTGTATAAACTTTCAAGCTCATCATCAGTGTTGTTTCTGAGAAAAAGGCCTCTTTCCGGAGCCAGGAAGCATGCAGTGTGCCTCCTATAACAAATCCTGTATTATCATCATATGATATTATCATCATATGCTTGCTACTCTGCCCCCCAACGATGTAGGGAAGCCTGTCAAACATTGAAAGCAGTTTGCACACATCAGAATTAAAATTCAAAGAAGGAGACCCCTAAAAAGCAAAAAAGAAAAAAGCTCAAGCTCTAAATTTTATCACTGAATTTGAATCTATATATAATAATTGATCTACCACATATAATTATATGTATAATATATCATATATATTCCTTTGCCTACAGCAAAAGACTAGCAGGAAATATTAGCAAACCTAAGTAACTACCTAATGTTGCCCCCTTGCAATCCAGGTCCAGTGCAAGGTAAACAACACACAAAGCTACTACTACTACTACTACACAAGCAAGAAAGTAAACATATCTTTTACTGTTTGTTTGTTTCTTTCCAATCCAACATTTCCTCTCTTCAAAAAAATTCTGCGCATTTATACCTCCAATTTACCATTCCCCCAACCAAAAAGGCCTTTCCAAACCGGTTTCCCCAAGCTGCAATTCACTCCCTGCAGCTTCTCTACCTCTGCAAGAATGAACCATCATTAGCCGATTCAGTTTCCTCATCCATGCACAATACCAAAATTCACAATCATCACAAAACCAAATAAACACACAGCAAGAGTACCTTTGCCGGTGCATCTGCCACTTTGTAAGCGTCCGCAGTAATCCCCACCAACCACAACCCTGGGAAAACACACTGAAAACAGAAACAGTTATTTTTTTTTCACCAATCTAAGAAAAACGACGAGAAGAAGCGTAGCGTTGGAAGGAATCGTACATCCATCTGCTTCTGGACATTCTTGGGCCTCTTCCTGGGCCTTCTGTTGGGCCTGGACCCAGTCATGACGAAGATGTCCTCCTCGATCTCGTCCCTCGACAGTGCGATCCAGAACTTCCTCTTCTCCGAGGAGCACTGCGCCTCCGTCCCCCTCAGCCTCAGCGACTTCGCGGCCTCGCCGTTAACCGGAACTCCCGTTTCCTGCGCCTCCCCGTTCCCGCACCTCGACGCTCCCCCTGCGACCGGGAGCGCCGGTTTCCTCGGCCTCAGGTTCCACGGCTTCTGCACCGCCTCCTCCTCCGCCGCTGCTTCAGCTGCTACCACGACCTCCTCTTCGCGGCGCCTCCCCTCCTCCTCCTCGTCGGCGGCATCGCCGTCGTTATTGCGGAGTGGAGAAGGCTGGTGGTGCTTGGATGGGGATGGAGAGAGTGCGTAGCGGTTCGTCCTGGAGAGTCGTGATCCGACCCGGTGAGGACGGGCGTCGGAGTCGGAGTCGAGGTCGTGATCGGGGCGGCGGGAGCGGTGGTGGTTGGAGGGGGCGGCGGCGGGGCTCTTGGCAGTGCCGGTGCCTCCCCATTTCAGGAACGAGAGGGGGAAGTTGTGGAGAGGCTGAGACTTCACCGGTGCGGTGGCCATTGCTAACTCTATACAGTCACAAACTCGAACTCAACAAGCACCTTTTTTCTTTCTTCTTTCGAGAGAGCGAGACGAAGGAGGAGAAGGAAATGGTTTCGAAACGGCGTCGTGGAGAGGGAATGAAGGGAAAAAAACCCTAGGGAAAGGAAATGAATGATGAGAAAAGGGTTGTGTGTTTCTGGAGAGAAAGAGGCGCTGCCTGCTTCAATGAATGCCTGCGCTGCAATGACTCTCTATGGGGAGAGTTTGTATTGTGTTTTCTCCTTGTGAACGACAATTTCTAATTTTAATTTGATCATCATTTTGACATTTTCTGTCCTTCATCTTTCTGGTTATTCCCGTTTGGGTCCTTTTCTTTCCGGGTGAGCATTGGGCTCCAGCGGGCCCCGCATTTGGCTTGTCCTGTCTTCTATCTAAACTCTAAGTCAGGGTCATAGTATTGGAATGCAACAAGGATAAAAAAAAGAAAGTCTAGCAGCAAATTATAAGTTGAAAATAATATATTAAATTTAATATTAATAAGATACAAATGCATTTCACATTTTGAGCTAACAAAAGATTTGTAAATTTATTTTTCTCCTGAAAATCATCAATGTCTAAGCATATTTTATATTAAAAACTAATATGATAAGTGTCACACATTGGATAATATATTATGTCTTCTTTTACAATGGATTGAAATATCTCCATAATCTATAAGACTATCTATAAAAGAAAAGAAACATCACAAAAAGGAAACAAAAACACCACAAAGAGAAAATAAATTCACCACAAATGAATAATTATGCTCCAAATTTAAGATCAGAGCCACTTATTAAATTAAAAATTCTAAATGACAAAACAAGGGCAGTTGGGTTGTCATCCAAAGGGAAAAGGATAGCAGCCCCCTCCCCTAAAAATCCTCACAAAAAGGGAGATTGGAGAAGAGAAACAAGAGAAAGAAATAAGGATTGGTATTAACTTTTGTAGTATTGTTTGTGCGGGTAATTTAATAATCTTAGTGTATTATAAAGAACAAGGTATTTTTTTAAATAATGTTTTGAATTTTAGGAATTTCTTGAAGATTTATTTTTGAGGGGAGAACATCTCTACCGGATGTTTATACATTCCTGACTTGAGTTCGTGTGTGATTAATTTTGAATTCTTCTCTACTAATTGAGTTTGGCTTTAAGATGCATAGTGGTAACTTTGTTAGAATTGAAAATTGTGATTGTTGTTGTTAAGGGTCTGTTTTGATAGAAGGATACGAAAAGGAAACAAAGGAAGGGGGTGTTTAATTGATGGAAGGATTTGAAGAGAAAACAAAATGAAAGGGGCGAGTTCTATTATGCACCGTGTTAGTTAAGGAGAATACTGCATCAGAAAGATTGTAGCGGTCAACCTTCATTTAGGTACGCTTTCAAATGTGATCAAACACTTTTTTTTTCAAAAATTTGGCTAAATAAATTTCTCATTTTACCTCTCACCCATCCTTTAATTTACATTTTGCACTCCTCCTTTTCACTCTTTCCCTCTCTCTTATAGTAGATGAATAGTGATGTTGCCCCTACCGTTATCGTTGTTCCTATCACCGTTGTTTCCCCTTCCGACCAAGTAAAAAATTAATGGTGAGTATAGAAAAAGATGTATTTTTTGAAAACCTCATATTCCTACCAAAGCAAAAAAATTTAACTACCAAATCAAAATTGTTCCAAAGTACATCAAATGAAGAATGAAGTTAGCTGAACACAATAAATGGATGAGGAGGTACCATGACAAAAGTTCCAACGCTTGCATTCCCAGGTGTGAGTGAGAGGCAGTAGGGTGTACTTGCAAAGGCACTCAGACACTCAAGTAAGCACAAGAATTTAACGAGTATTCTAAGTTTGGGAATAAGTGATATATGGTGACCTTGGGTTAGTGTGCTTTTATAGGTAAGCGTGAGGAGATAAGATAGAGGTGTTTAAACGTGAGCTCCTCATATCTCGGAGAGGTAGTTCCTTATATTTTAGGATGGAACCATTGTAACAGACTTGGAGACTTCTAAGGTTGTTACTATTTATTTTCTTGATAAGCGCAACAGCCTGTTGAGCTAGTGAGGTCAGCCAACCCGACACGAGGTCATGAGGTGCTCAACTCCAAGTAAGACCTCATGGTTTTAAGATCTTGTAAGACCTTGCTGGACCTCTTTAGACCATGTAAATTTGGACCTTAGGAATAATTGGTCCCTAATATTTATCCTATAACAAAAATGTTTCACAAAGATTCAGACCATAAACGAAGCTAGAGCCAAAATTCAATTCTTTTTTTCCCTCAGACTCTCAATTCACATCCAAATAGCTACCCAAAATTGAATTACAACAGACTAGTATGCATGTTATATTGAGTTAACAATGTCAAGTTGGGAACCTAGTGTGCTACGACCAAAAACAATTTATGCTGCGAACTAAAATATGAAAATATGGCAGCTAAATTTTTTTTCCCGTTGCATTAAATTTCAAATTGAAGGTGAGAATATATATAAAGATATCAAAATGTCAAAGCCTAAAAAGCTCAAAACTTTAAAGAGCATGAATACAAGGTTGATATGCCTCACTTTGACTATCATAGCCATTAGTGTCGTTCTCACTCAAACCAAACAACAACAAAGACAACATTTTGTGGTGGAACCACATTCTTTCCCCTTCACGAAACCATTGTAACCACTCAAGGCATAGAGAAAACTCATGCTTGAACTAACGATCGAGATCTTCCCATCTTGAAGAAGGGACAAAGAAGAAGAAGGGTGTGCATTCTCCAAAGGCATAGAGCAAGAGGAGATTTTGTTATGTGGTTGGGAAGAAGATGAACGGAGGAGAATCTAACATAGGAAAAAGGAGATTTCATCCTGTGGGGAAGATGGTGATGGACGGAAAGGGCAGTGCAATGATAAGAACGACAGAAGTGTAGGGGCGGCATCATCATCCATATGTTGTGACAGCGAGGGAAAAGGGAGGAGGAGGAGTACAAAATCTAGTTGAAGGATAAGTGAGCTGGGGGAAAATAAAAAATGTATTTAGCCTTACTTTTGAAAAAAGTGTTTAACAACATTTTGAAAGTGTACCTAAATGAAAGTGGACCACCATAGGCTTTTTGGTGCACCATTCTCCTTAATTTACAGGGTGCATATTAGAACTTGCCAATGAAAGGTAAACTTTTATACCTAAATGAAACCCTAGAAGACTTAGTATCCATTTGGTCCACAACAACACCAACAAACAACAACAACTAACTATTAAAAAATGGGGCTTTCTATGGTATCTCATAAAATTTTAAGAGTCTCTACACCATAATGATTAAGATTTAGTTAAGTATCGCACTAACTTAAATTACTTATTGTTTTAAATTTATGATTGAATTACAACTGTTTAACTGTCAAGTTTTCATGACTATGGACTTCTTAACTCTGGTCTACATGGGCTAGGATCAAGTAGGGTTAGGTCAACCCATTTGACATTGCTACCTAAACTTAAAAGTTTATTATTATTTATTTTAAGAAAAATGTACTTTTATTTTTGAAATACGAATGGTATTTGGGGGGGTGGATAAACTATAGATAGATGATATTGAGATTTATATATGTGACCTCATGCAAATTGTCACTACCATATTTTATATATATATATATATATAAAAGGAAAAAAGTACTAAAAAAATTGCTACAGGAGCTTCCAATGTTAGTACTCCTTAGTTGTCAGTTATTTCCAATTAAGTGGTGTTTAGTCACGACATATGTTACCGTTGATATTATTTTATGAAATATTTTTATGCATATTTTCAATTAGTTTTATTCTTAATTAATTTATGGCTTTTATTTTAGAAATTATTTATGTCTTTATTCATATAAAATATTTATAGAAAATATTTATGAAAATATTTTAGAACTCATGAAAATTATTTTAAAAATTTTATTTATGCATAAGATGAGCATGATGTATGTGTATGTTGCATGAAAATCCTAGGAGGAAAGACTTCAGTTTAGGTATCAGTTATTATGTTTTAAGAATGTTTCTAAGGAAGTTATATCTAGGATAGAACTGTAAGTCGGCGACAACCTACGTTGACCTTTGGTACCATTGTAGTTAGAAATAGAACCAACTATGAAGAATTTAGAGACTCAAATATATCATATTACCAAAAGCTATCGAGACCTAGGTACTTGGGCAGTGCATTAAAGCTAGACTGTAATGCTTGGATCCGTCTATCTAGATATATTCCTTTGTTTTATATGTTTAAGAAATAACCTATGTTTTAATTAAAAAGTATTATTATAAATGTTTAAACGTATGATATATATTATGTAATGCACAGTATGTGCCATGTGTATGAACTGTCCCATGTAGTTGTGAACATGCTCACTAAGATGATGACTCATAGCCATAACTATTTATTTTAGATGCAGACCACACTGAGGATGCAATTCCTCTCCTTCAGTAGTCAGTAGCATTCCTTTAGTGAGCTTCACATTGCTGTGAATTTATTCTTAGTTTCAGTTATTCAGTAGAGTGCTCCAGTGAACTACAGGTAGAATGTTACGTATTTTTAATTATTAATTTTGTATTTTAATTGTAGAATTTATGTAAGAATTTTATGAGACCAGTATTCAGTTTAACTATGACGTTTAGTTTATTTTAAAAGGCTTTCTTATAATTTGTTTATAAAACATTGCACATTTTCATGAATAACACGTTAAGAGACTTTTGCAAGGGAACTAGTCTCTTACGTGTCGATGATGATCCTTGGGGTCGTCACAGAATAATATGATGTCTAAATCACACTAGATAATACTGATGTCTAAATCTGTCCACCTCTAACTAAGGGTCGAAGGGAGATTGGTCTTAACCTCAATCAAGGGAAATTGGTTTCTAACCTTACTTCGTGAGGATTGGTTCCTTTGCGTACAAGTTAAGGGTACACTAAACTCATGTGATGTATTGAGAATCTGTGGGCAATGGCAGAGCCAGGAATTTTGTAATAGGGGGTTGAACTAAACATATATAACATAAAATAAAATAAATATTATTTATCATATAAAATTATTAATATATTTTTTTGTGTTGAATCTATGTCATGATGTATTACCAAAAAATTCGATGTCATGATATCCAAAATTATATCTAAGTTTGTTTCATCAATTCAATCTTTATCATAATATCTAAAAAAAATTTCGCCATCAACTCATTCTTTTTTCTTATTCTTTCTTTTCCCTTTTATCATCTCCTTATTTATACCATGTCTGCACACAAAATCTTAAGGTGGTTGAAGAAATTTTTCTTAATTAATTTATTGCTTAAAAGACCATATGATTAATTTTTATCTCCTCTTCTTTGCTTTATTCAACATTGATCTAAACTCTTAAGCCAAGTTTTAAAGTTTAAATTAATTATACAAAAAGAAAAGAGATATATATACCATGTCCGCGCACAAAATCTTAACACGGTTGAAGAAGTTTGTCTTAGTTATTTTATTGCTTAAAACAGTTCTTTTTTTCCCTTCTCTTCTTTACTTTATTCAATATTGATCTAAACTCTCAATTAAAGCTTTAAAGTTTAAATTAATTAAAAGAAAGAAAAGAGATGGAGTTGAGATGATTTAGAAAGGGAGAAGAAGAAAAATATTCACTTATTAGAGTAAGAAGAAAAAGAATGTATGAAAAGTTAAAATGTTACAAGATATTTCTTACAAATGTTTTATTAAATTCAATTATTGAAAGTTATGTTAGTGTTGGCTATCATGTAATTTATTTTTATGAGATGCTAGTATTTTTCTCCAAAATATGTTACTTTAGGGCTAAAAGTGTTGCTTTTATTAAAGGCTATGTTTTTTTAATAGTTAAGGTGTCCAAATTAAATAAATTACCATGTACATTAAGAAAAAAAGTTGAAAACTTAAAGGGGGCATGCCCCCCCTTAAATCCACCCCTGTCTGAGGACATGCTAAACCTGTATATGGGATTTACTGAGTATGTTGAACTTGTGCCAAGATAACAATCACAACCATAACAATAAATATGAAATTGTAAGTTGTTGCCCTAAGATTCACATGACATACTGATTATGATCTTTATTAAGTTCGTGATCTAATTAAGGCACATACATCACTTAATTATGTATTGGGTATGTATATCCTACATTATTACCAATTATGAATAATTATGACATTAAACATATATTCCAAACATATTATCTATGGCATATCCTCATCTAATTAGTCCTACACATCCTAACATTTAAATACTAAGCATACATAAGACATAAAACATACAAAACATAACTTATTTGGTTGAATAGCATTGCATGGCATAGATCATTGAACACACCGAGACCTTCACTCACCTAGAATGGTTGAAGAATGAGGAGTACTAACACTGGAAGTTCCAAGCGACGTAGTGTTGGCACTTAGATAAGCCAACAAACCACCACCATGAGAAATACTGAACTTTGGCAAAAAAACTAACTTTGTAGACATTGCTATAGCGAACTGCATTTGCTATAGTGAACCGGCATCGCTATAGTGAACTAGGACCGCTACAACAAACCGGAACTACTGTAGCGAACCACATCATTGTTGCGATCTGACATCGCTACAACAATGTCGTCGAGCCTTGCTACCCCTAAACTACCCTATGAGACTAAGAACTTATCCTATGTGGAAGCACTGCATCCCCGCAGACAGAATATTGAAACTCAGTGAGAGTTTTTACTAAGAGCAGAACCTTTGAGAGCTCTTGAGTGAATTAGCAACTCAAAACACCCAAAGGGGAGTTCTATTCAATAGTTGCATGATGTGGGACTTACCACTCCACTAACGTAGATCGATGTAGCAATCTATGATCGTTGGAGCAACCTTGTTCATTGTAGCGGTCCATTGGAACTGGGGGCCATCACAATAATATACTGACTCATCAACATGGCTCAACCTATAAATAGAAGCATCATTATCCATTTTCACATCATCTCTCATCCCATCTCTTTCCATCTTTGTTTCTAGTTTTAGTGTAGCTTTTCACTTTTACGTGTTCTTAGCTTAGTTTAGTTTAACCATCCAAAGAAAAAAAAATGCCTAGTTTAGTGTTAGTTTTATTTTTTGCATTTTATTCTTGTAAATTGTCAAGGGTTAACTGAGGATTACCTCTTCTCCCTGGGTAACATAGGTTTCCTCTTTGTAATTTACTTTTTTGCATTTTTGTCATTATGAACACCTTGATGAAGGAGTAGTCCTCTAACATTGGCCAAGGAGACCCTTGATGGTTGTGCAATCCTTTGAGCTCATTTTGCAATAAGATTATGGTTTGTTTTTCTAATTCTTTTATCCCCGCTTTGCATAATTATATGCCATGATTGCGTGCATTTATCAAATGTATGTTTGTATATTAGGTTTGGGATTGAGAATTAAGGTGTCAATTGATGCTTAGTCTAATACAATTTTAGATTGATTCAACCTTCATGGTGTCACGATGATGACTTAACCACTGTTGGACTAATTTTATGCTTGGCATTTGTCAAGTGAATTGTCAAGTTATTGGTTGTGATCACATTGACAACCCGTCACAAACAAGAATGTTGTTTATGTGTGAATTGCATGCCATGATTATCAAGTTAATCCTTGTGCCAATGTGTTTTTATTTATTTTTTTTCCTTTGTTTATTTGTTTGTGACAAACACACAATCAACCCCCTCTCCATTTTAATTTCATAAATATAATAGAATTGATTGTGTAGCATTTCGTTAGAGACAACCCGAGTTAATCCCATTTTACTATATTTGTATTAACTTGGGGTATAACATCGACATTTTTTTATATATAAATTATTATTTGCCGAGTTTAAAAGCAAATGACACTTTTGTGCATGTTAGTCCTTAATCATGCAGGCATAGCATTGGTAAGCAAAAACACCAACATAGCATTGGGAAGCAAAAACACCATCTTTGATGGAATCAATGGTGAACTGGGAATCAGAGTGACCAACTGGCTTATGGGTTTTTTGAGAACGTGCAAGAAGTAGTCCCCATGTTATAGCCATGAGCTCAACAAAGAGAATGGAGGTTTCACCAAGCCAACCACATAAACCAATAATCCAATTACCTTGATCAGTGCAGAGTAATCCACCATAGCCAGCAGAGGTGGGGTTTTTGTGAAGGCTGCCATTAACATTAAGCTTTGCAAATCCCGACGGAGGAGCCGATCAACTAACCCACTGCGGAGGCTAAGCTGTAGGAGCTAAAATCAATAACTGGAAAGCAAAATTAATCTCAAGAACTTCTCAAAAATAAACATAATTAAATACCAAATACTTCTCGAAATGGCATGCATCGACAATCATATTATTTGATTTCAAAAGAGAATATTTTAAAATTTTTGTGGTGACCAAATTAGTCCCTTCATAAATAAAATAAATAAAAGTAAAATGCATTTTCCTCCATTTTTATTATCGATAGCCCCACACCATCGACCAACTCCTAGCTTTAGAGAACCATCGTCAGCAAGGTACACAAACCCACCGTTAGCTGTGTCTTCCTCATTAGAGTTCCGAAGTTAGCCACTTCTACTAGTGATGATGTCTAGAAAAGCAAAGAACAAAAGAATTTGAAAAGGTTATATAAGGGATTTCGATTTTACAATGAAATCGTGAAAGTTTTGTGGATGAAGAGAAACATTTGAGATGAGAAAGAAATCCCTAGCTCGCTGAGTTGTTAATGGGGAAGGAAATGGCAAGGGAGCAATAAGAAAAAATCGTAAACATAATTTTTTTGTCACGTCAACATTGTTAAATGTCACCTAGGACGGCTTTGTTAAGGGTTGTAACATAGGACGTTTTTAACCTAACAATGAAGAGTTAAGGGACTAAAATAAACAAAAAATTAATTAGCCGACCAAAATGGAAAAAAGTTAGGGATCAAAAAAATCGATTTTGCCAAAAGATTAATTTGTCCTATATTTTTTATTATGAGATACTAAGAGCATGTTTGGATAACTAGCAAAACAACTTTTTTTCTTAAAATAAAGCTGTTAGCAAAACTATAGTGTTGTTTGGGTAATTTTTCTCACATAGATTATAATCTATTTTGCATAATTGAAGTTGTTTTTGAAGAAAAAAGCAAAAGCAAACTTTTGATCATTATTTCAATAAAAAGCTTTTGTAGAGTACACATAATGTTATGTTTTTACCAAATTGACCTTAACTATCAAATATTATATAATATAAATAATTATTTCATACAATATTTTTTTTGTAATTTTATCATAAAAAAGCTTTTTTTTCATACTATCCAAACAAAGTAAATTATCTTAACATCACTTTTCAACTAAAGTATTTAAACATAAATTAATTTTTACATAATCAATTATATAAAAAATAATTATTTAAATAAACAATTATTAAAATAAGTGACTATTAAAAAAATTCAAAATTGAAACTCAAAATTCAAAATTGAAATCCAGATGCAGTGATGCTTGTTTAGGAAAGAGAGAATCACCAGTGTGAAGTAGTGAAGCAAAAATTGAGCCACCAGCACCCTCGCGTTCTTGCCGGTCACCGTCGCCGAGGCGCCGTCGTCTCCCTTGATGATGCCACCCTTATTCCACGCAAAAACAGCAGTAAGAGAAACGACCAGCCACTGTGCTCTCTCCGCCCCCAGTGGTTGTCGCCGTGCTTCTCGCCAGCCACCGTGCTGTCTTCGATCGCCACCAGCTCAGATCTCCCTTCATCTTCCTCCCCCTCTGTCAGATCTTGCGAGTTGTACGGAGGGAGACCCAATCTTGCTTTTTCTTTCTCTGTCTCTGGTTTCTTTGTTTTAGCTTCAAAGAAAGAAGTGTGTGCGTGAGAAATAGGGGGTTTCTAAGGTAGGTGGGGGCGATGATATGGTGTCGTTTGAGTCGTGAGTGATGGGGGTTTGTGAACATGAACCGTTCCTATTCTTCTGCTTCGCTTCTGTGATGGGGGTTTGTGGTTTAGGATTTGTGAACAAAATAGGAATGGGAAACGGGAGGTTGCAGAGAGAGGAAATGGGAAAGTAATAGGGGGATATTTGAAAAACAACAATGCAAAGATTTGACAAAGGTTTGTATTGTTGGTAAAGCAAAGATGTGTGAGGAAGAAGATGATAAGGAAGAGGCACGCTGTTGCTTCAGATGGTGACTGGTTTAGGATTTGTGAACAAAATAGGAATGGGAAATGGGAGGTTGTAGAGAGAAGAAATGGGAAAATAATAGGGTGAGATTTGAAAAACAGCAAAGATTTGACAAAGGTTTGTATTGTTGGTAAAGCAAAGATGTGTGAGGAAGAAGATGAGAAGGAAGAGGCACGTTGTTACTTCAGATGGTGACTGGTTTAGATATTGTTTTAGATCTGTTTCACAGCAATTGGAGATGAAGCTGTGTGAGGAGGGATATGTGAGATGGAAGACGCACGTGATGGGCTTGTGAGGAGGAATTGGGCGGAAAAATATTGCATGACATGTTGACATGTGTCCATCATATCATATATATATATATATATAATATATATATTATAGATAGATAGATTATCGATTAAATGGCCAGAAACATACACACCTGAATTCTGAAAGCAAAGCAAAGAAAGGAGGAGATGGCGGCGAAGTTGAACCTCCCGATCGTTGACCTCTCCTCACTCGATCGTGTCTCCACCGCCAATTCCATCCGTCAGGTTAGTTTTGTCTGTCGCTTTCATTAGTACACTTTCCCCCTTCTCTGCTCCGCTTATGATTATCACAGTGTAGCGTTACTGTTGAATTTAGGGTTGAAAACTTGATAGTGTGTGTGTGTGTGACTCTGTTAATTAATGACAAAAATATGAAAATAGGCATGCATTGAGCATGGTTTCTTTTACCTTGTGAACCACGGCGTGGACGAGGAGTTTGTGAGGACAGTGTTTGAACACAGCGCCAAGTTCTTCTCGCTTCCGCTACAACACAAATTGAACTTGGCCCGCAAGGAACACAGAGGTTATACTCCTCTCTATTCTGAGAAGCTCGATCCCACATCACACTGCATAGGTATTCCTCTTCTTCTTCCTCCTCCTCTTGTTTCTTTGTTTCATTTCAGACTGACGGTGAGAGAATTAACACTGGTTACATTGCAACCAAATGAGTTACAAGTGGATGGGGACTTGACGAGGCAGGGGAACCTTAGAAAGACTAGAGAAAACAAGAAACCTGCAGCGACCTACACCCTTTGGGTAAAACCTTGTGCCGACTAAAACTTGTCTTACAGAAGAACACAACCCCAACACTAGGAAACCGTGTTTGGCATTTGACCATTGAGGAAAGGAAAAGGAAGCTCTGTTGTCTTATGTTGAGAGGAGGCACCTTGCTGAGACTAACGGGGGAAGCGAAAACTCCCTAGATTCATATTAGGCAAGAAAAGAGAGATGGAAGAGAGGCTCTGCCCTTGAGGGGACAAGCAGACCTTCCTTGTGAGAACCAAATGCCATGGAATGGAGACAAAAGCACTCCTCACACTTGTCTTAGTATATGCCATGGCCATAGAGAATTGAAGGCGAGGAAATCCAGAAACATAACCACTGCCTACATCATCCCATGAAGGTCTCACTTCCTTCTCGGCTCAAACCACTGCTCATCGTTCCACTTTGCCTCACAAGTTTATGAATTAACACTCATTATTTTCAGTAGAATCAAACAGGTTGTTCGGAAATCAATGGCAATGGTCAAATGGTTCCGAAAGAAAAATTCTCTGTGACAGTTTGCAATAGTTCATTTTTGTAGAAAGAATGCAAACTTAACGATCAATTCTTACAAGCAGGTGATCCAAAAGAGAGTTATTACATTGGTTCTTTAGCAGATACGACTAGTGTTAACCTCAATCAATGGCCTTCTCAAGGTATGGCTCTCCCCTCATCATATCTATGTATATTTTAATTTGTATTGGTTTCATTAGGAGCAGTACTTTGTAGCTACGAATGCTCTAACTCGTGCACTTGTTTTGTTTGTTCACATGTGCATAACCTGAGATGATTTTTGTTTTTGGTAAGGAAACGCCAGAACTATTGCCACATTGGAGATCTACAATGGAATCCTTATATTGGAAGTTATTGTAAGTTTTATTGTTCTTCACATGTATATCTTTTATACTATGCTATCAAAATGTATTATGAGATGTCTTGCCAGAAAATATAAAATTGTGACTTCTGTTGTTATTTAGGCTTTTACTTTTGTTCCAATCAAGGTGAATATTGGATTAATTTGCTCTGTAAGTTCTGCTAATCTATGGAACAGAACAGGAAGGGTTTGATACTTTGCTGCCTGTGTTTAAGAAATTTATTCATGCATATTTTATTTTGTGTTTGTTTGTTTTGTGTTGCATATGCTGACGGAAAGCATGGCTGAGCATTCATATCATATGCACATTTTCTTTTGTTCTTTCTCTTGTTATAAAGTTTAGAATTCAAGTGTTCTTTTATGCCACAGGGCAGCTGGAAGAAAGCTCCTCTCTCTAATTGCCCTTTCCTTAAATCTGGATGAAGATCTTTTTGAGAAGATAGGCGCCTTAGACAAACCAGCAGCTTTTCTTCGCCTTCTGCACTATCCAGGTTTATTAGAACTAATTTGTATTTCTGGAACTTTTTAGTAAGCACATAGCACCATACCTGTGTATTAATGCCTAGAATTTTTAACAAGCTTCAAATATTGCCTTCCTTGCTTTTTTTTTTTTTATCTTCATTATGTTTATTGTAGTTTCTTTCTTCTTGTTCAATCTGCATATTAGAAGGGGATCTTATTTTCTTTATTTTCAAAATGAACTATACTGCACATGAATATAAGCAGTACTCCATACATTTCAAATTAAAATACATAATGCAATATATTTAATGAATTTTATATGGTATATTTCTAATATGCTTTCTATTTTTGTAAACTCTCCTTCTGGTAGTTGCTGTTTTCTAGCTAGATCTGAATCAGAGAAACTGTAATTCTGGTGGCTATTGAAGTTTGTGTTTTATATCAGAATAAGGCCTTTCTACAGTTTAATTTATAATCTGTGGATGGGCCTCAGGACCAGGTTTTCTAACAAATTATCTTATGCGACCATTAGTTGTTGATAATTTGCCTACATTTGGTGAATTCCCACTTAGTCCTTTTGCTAATTGCTACTTTGTAGCTAGACCTGAGACAAAGAAACTGCAATTCTGGTGGCAATTAAAGTTTGTTTTAAAGTATATATTCTAAGTTCTTTATGATGTTTTGTTAGCATCGTGTGATTGGTTCTAGAGGCAAGATTTTCAAAAAAAATTATCCTATGTGACATTTTTATTGTTGGATTATATGCATTCCAACTGCATCAGGTGAATTGGGATCTTGTGAAGAGATTTGTGCAGCCTCTGCTCATTCAGATTATGGTATGGTCACTCTCCTAGTGACTGATGGTGTTCCAGGACTACAGGTTCTCGTCTTCCCTTTAATATACTTTCTATTATGGTCAATCTCCCATGATTTCCTTCCTTCCCCCTTCCTCAACTACACTTATTTTTTGGGGTATGTCAAATCAATATATAATCTCTCTTTAAAAAAATTTACCATTCTTGTTTACAAAGGTTATACGATTTCATATGTACAGATCTGCAAGGAGAAGTTCAAGCAACCTCAAGTCTGGGAGGATGTGGCTCATGTGGACGGGTGAGTTCACGGTTACGAAATTTCATAAAGAATATATTGCTACTCTTAAGTCGATTTGATTCAAAACTGAATGATATCTAGAGACTTGATACTATAGTTCCATTAAAAGTTATGCATTTATCTGCCCTTCCTTCCTAGTGTTACATTTTTTATCTACAGGGCCTTTATTGTGAACATGGGGGACTTGATGGAGAGGTGGACAAATTGTTTATACAGGTATAATCCATCCATCAATTATTTTTTTATTTAAACAAATGGTGGAACCCTCCTCCCTCACCAATTGTGAGTTACATATACAGGTATATAAAAAGGACAAGTTAAGATTAAAATTTGAAAAAAAAATAAAAAGGTATATTTGAAGTTCTATCTGCTAATTAGAAACATTTTTTATTTTGGTCATTTCCAATGGGATTATGAGCATTCTAATAGTAAACATACTCTAATAATCAGCATAATTGTGAACCTTACTTGTCCATATAGATACTGAACATGCCACAAGCGTGTATCAAGTCATATGTTTGTGGGTATGTTTAAAAGGGCTCTGTAACGAGTATGTAAATGTAATTGTATGAATGAAGTGTAATAAGAACAGTAATGGATGAATGAGAAGTATTTTTGGGTGTTTCTATATATTTTTGGTAATGATAAGTACAAGATAGGAAATGATAAGAGTTAGAAAAGGAAAGAGAATTCCCTAATCAGACGAGAGAGAGCCTAGAGAGGGAGAGTGGATTTGACATCATCAATATCCATACCCTATTTGGAAGCTTTTACCCCTATTTATAGTAACTTGACACCATCAATTGGACTAGGTTATTGGGCCTATAATTATTTAGACTCCTTACAGGCTCAAACCTGCAAGGAAGACAATGGAATTCACGTTCAGATACATATCGGCACATGCATATTCATGAAGACAGAGATAATAAAAGATGGAAAAAGGATTCTGCAATTAAGTCCATATTGAGGAAAGATGGAAAAAGATAATATAAGATGAGAACAGAGAAAGCAGAGTAAAGCAAATTTCCACTCTAGTTTTTCTTGTCACAAGCCATTTTAGCTTAATCATAAGTATAAATAAAACATTAGTAATTATGCCATTGGCTTATACAGTTATACGTAACAAAAATATAAATAATTTCTGGAATGAATGTTCTTGCACAGTTGTACATATTATGTAAGGTCTTAGTGTACTGGTATATGTCATTCTCAACTTCTTTCTTTATTCTTGTAGGTCAACACTTCACAGGGTCATTCCAACCGGAAAAGAACGCTTTTCGGTAATTACTATGCCCAACTTATTCGGTTGCTTTATTTTGTTATTCTCGTCCAATTATCATTCTTGAATGAGATAGATTATGACGGCTTTTCATTTCAAAGGAAGGAGAGAAATGATGGAATTTATATTTGTCTATTTATCTTCATTCTAATCCAGGAATGGATCCTGTCACGGTATTTTACATTGAAAAGATATAAAGGTAAAAAATAATGGTGGAGAGACAAGGTCATGTTCTTGTCATGTTAAATTTCCATATGAGAGGATCCTCTCTCTACCAACCAAATAAGAGTGCTGTTTACACTTGTCATAACATGGCTTTGTCTATGGTGGAGGATTGTATCCACAGCAAAACCAATTTTTCCTAATAGTCAAGTAGAGATTAATGTATAAAATTTGAGGAATTTTCAATTGAAGAGGGGAGATTACAGATTTGCCAACAGTCAAGTGGAGATTATTGTATAAAATTTGAGGAATTTTCAGTTGAAGAGTAGGGATTTTCAGGTCAAAAGATACTTGAGTACATAATCGAGAACAAACTTTCGGGGAGGTTGGGATTCATTTATATAACGTGAGAAATTTACAATTGAGGAGTGAGAATTTTCAATTTAAAAGACAACATATACTCAAATTCATACTCAAGTAGAAGTTCATTTCTAAAATTTGTATTGTAGATCCCAAAAAAAATTGGACCCTAGTCCTCGTTCTTTTTTTTTTTTTTTGTCCCTCTTTATGTTTGAGATAGACAAAGATGGAGAGCAAATTTTTTTTAAGGGTAAAGTTACAAGTGACCTTAAAATGAAATATTTTGTTGTTTTCAATGCTTTTAATGCATTGAACACTTAGAATTCTTTCATACCACAACAAGTATTTAGAATTCTTTTTTAAAATAAAAAAACCTAACATTGATGCATAGATCGATGGTTTGAAAAACGAAAGCTGCATGTAAGCATAAAAGATAAGTGAAATTGAATCAAAAAGTCCCAATTCAGAAGCTACAACTGAAATTACTTGTGATACATGGTTTGAGAAACAGAAGCTCCAAATTTCAAAAGTTGCAGCTGCAAATTGAAACACAACAATTTCAGAAAGAGGTTGAAAACCACCAAAAAAAAAAAATGCTTTAAGAGAGACCCAAAATTTCGAACAAGGTAAAAGAAAAAAAAAATGACGACATCAACAGAACCCATGTCAACCAAAAATTTAATCAATCTTCATCATCATTCATCAACAACTCAGAATCCCAACAATTTATAGCAGATTCACTACTCACATAGCCCACTTCTAACCCATAGTCCTCTTTTTCCATAAACAAAAAAAATAAAATTACAAACATCAACACATAAGTAAGAAAAAGAAGAAAAAAAAACAAAAATCAGATCTAAAATTTGTAGAAGCCAGATCTGAAACTACACCCTTCACCACGACCTTGAGCTCCAAGTGCACTGTGATTTTTGAAGTGGTGGTCGTGAGTCGTGATAGAGGACGAAAATCTGAAGTAGGCGTTGTAGGAGGATGGAGATCTGGAGCAACGGTGCTAGCGTAGAATAAGGAATGGGCATGCGGGGGTTGGGGAAGTAGAGGCTTGGTTCTAAGTGTCGTTGTCATCTTCGCCGTGTGATCTCCATCCTCCAATTTGAAGTCTCACATGCATCGGCGAAGCAAGGATGATGACGATCTCTGAGGCACAGCGACAAAGCGCTTCAATGGCGTAGGGGGAGGATGAAGAGGGAGGCGCCGATGGGAGAGGAGTAAGAGTGGTAGTAGTCAGGGTGCGGAGATGGAGAACGGAGGTGGAGGGGGTTAGGCAGAAGCTCTGATTGAAACCCATCTGCATTACCAAATTGATTAACAGATGGTGACAAGTTATGAATTGGAGCTGTAGATGAAATTACATTACAAATGGATGGCTGCAAATATGTTTGTCCATGGGACACCCTATTTTTATGTCAAGGTGCATCATTCACCAGAATTGTCCAGGTTCATTTAAGTCACCTCCTTAAGTTTATTCTGAAAACCTGGGACAAGGAATTTTGTCTGATGTCATAGATTGTGATATTGCACTTTCCTTCCAAAAACAATAACAAATTTGGCTTCATTTAAATGGCATTTTGATGAGCTCTTTGTAGTTTAGTTAGCATGATTTGATTACGCATTCCCGGTGAAATATGATTGATATTTTGCAACTTTGCAGGTGGCGTTCTTCTTGGACCCGCCCTCAGAGTTGGTGGTGGAATGCTTTGGAAGTTGCTGTAGCGAATCATCTCCCCCTCGGTACCCATTAAAATTTCTCTCTAGTAGGTCAGCAAAGCGTTCAATTTTGGTAGTGTGAAAGAAACTGTTACACTCAAAAGTGGATCAAAATTTAATCCAAAAGAAGTGGGGTACCAATCTTCATAGGCTTAAATTAAAACACACGAGGCCACACAAAAGAGACAAGCCAACAAAGATTGTTCCTTCCCCCTCATTGGTGGTCTTTACTGAAACGTACATTTCTTTCTTAAAAATTTTACTTTGACACGCAATGCTATAAGATTTTCAGTTGTTATTCTTATTTTGTTCTATTCCACTCTCATCTCATTCGCTACTCTCAGTAGATAAGAGTGTGACCAAGTTTTTTTTTTTTTTTTTGGTTGTCAATGTTTCACTGCAGATTCCCTCCAATACGTAGTGGGGACCACCTGAATGAGCGGCTCAGGCTCACATATGGCTCTTAAAGGGATCTAAAATGCTCATCCAGTTAAAGAACCAAATGCTGTATGAGACTGCATTGTTTATTCACAGCTCAACTCATAATGTTTTTGTTGTTGATATTATAGTTTGTAGAAAACACATTTAAGATGAAAATATGCTAATTCAGACCATAATTTTTGGGGGAAAAAAAAACCAACTTAGTCCCTTGTGATTTCTATTTCGGTTAACTTTATTCCTGCCAATTTTTTTGTGGCTAATTTTGTCTATCTTAATTTCTAAAGTCGGCCCCGATTAGTCCTTCTATATTGGTGGCTTAACTACTAGGCTACCAATGTTATTGGTATATGATGTTGCAAATATTATATTATATATATTTTATACTTGAATGATGTTATTAATAAATAACTCAAAAAATTCAATTTTGATCACTAACATGACTCATTACATCAAACTAAGAAAGTAAGTGCCTTTAAACCAAGTTATCAATTTTGTTGTGTTATATTATTACAATTATTATATATATTTTATACCTAAATTGTGTTATTTATAAATAACTTAAAATCAAACTTTTATGAAAAAGACGACACAAATAAAATTTTTAATAAGCTTAAAATAAATTTAATAAAGTATAGTTAAAAAAAAAATTATTTTGTTAAAAAAATCATATACAAATAGAAACAAAAATATATTGTATAAAAAAATTGTATATGATTTTTTTCTAACAAAATAAATTATATATATGATTTTAAATTAATATTTTAATTTATATGATATATATGTAATGATTAAAAAAATCATTTTTTTCTAAATTTTCTTAATATATGATTCTAAAAACGATTTTTCTTTAGAAAAATTATTTTTGTTAATCATTATATATATATATATTGTTAGGAAAAATCATATACATTTTTTTATACATTACGAAAAAAATCATAAGATATATAATCATTATTTTTTTATCATTTATTTATTATTTATTTATTTTAGTTTACCAAAAAATCGAATGTTTACCAAAAAATATAATCATTTTTATATATTTAAAAAATCATATACATTTTTCATATGATTTTTTTATATGTATATGATTTTTTTTAACAAAATAAACTTTTTTTATTAATTATAATCTGTTAGATTTATTTTAAATCTATTAAAATTTTTATTTATGCCGTCTCTTTCATAAAAATTTGATTTTTTAAGTTATTTATTAGTAACACAATTTAAGTATAAAATATATATAATAGTTGTAATATTATAACATAACAAAATTGTTAGTTTTGTTTGAAGACACTTGCCTTTTGGGTTTGGTGTATTGAGTTCAACTCTTGCTAGTGATAAAAGTTAGATTTTTTGAGTCATTTATTAGTAAAACTATTCAGGTATAAAATACAAGGTCGATTATGAGTTAAATCCTACCAAAAACATATTTAATTCTAAAATATATATAATATTTGAAACATTATATATTAATAACATTGGTATTTAAGTGGATAAGCCACTAGTCTTTTATCTTGATGACCTTGGTTCGATTCTAGCTCCATGCAAAAGGACTTTGGAAATTAAGAAGGATGAAAATGGTCCAAAAAAATTGTCATTGAAATTTTTTTTCCATAAATTTTTGTTTTTTGTCTAAACATTTAGTTTGCAAGTAATTTTAGAGGTAGGGTTACTTGAGATCCAAATCGATAACCTTCAGAAGATGGTGTACCAAACTTTCAATGTTGGGATGTACTTGCACGTACTCTCGGATTCTTATCTCAGCACATGATTAAGCTTCTCGTAGATATTGTGCCCCCCAAACTCAGGTTGTGGAGGTTTCAAAAAAGATTTGAATTTAGGCCCTTATCTACTAGTATTTGAACTTGAGATTTAGATATTCTAAAATAAGAATATCACTTTATAGGATAAAGTAAGAGATTTTACATTAAAATTAATAAAACTAGAATGTGTTTATATTTGAGTATTACTTTATTGATCAAAATGTGAAATTCTCCACTTTATCCTCTAATGTAGACCTTCACTTTAAAGGATTGTTGCCATTGAATTTTTGAAGGGAGAGGGAGCTCTAATTCAACTAAGCAGGCTTTCGGATTATGGGTCCTTAATCGACCAAGCTCAAAAACCCAACACATACCGGTGATTTGTTGAAATCACTAGTAACACATCAATATTTGTTAAATTTTGAATAATTTATTTATAGTTAAGACAGCTTGTTATAGATTTAAAGTTTTCTAGTGTCCATTTTCTTTATTTATAAGACTTGAACACAAGATTTGGATTATGCGTAATATAAGTCTAACAATTTATATTAATTAATAAAAAAATGCTATTATCTTAACAGGTTTTATAATTAAAATTATACAAATATAGATAATATAAAAATCAATAGTTGATATATTGTCACGGTTGATGATCCACTTCATGTGGACTTGGGCCAATGCAACCCAAGTGATGGACCAACCTACGACTAGATTAGGCATTAACAACATATCAACCCAAATAATCTATGGGGTGTAAGAGCCTTCCTCCACTGAGAGAGCTCTACCTTGCGAAGGGAGCCTTGCTTCTTGGGAGGAAGTCTCAATGAGTATATTCTTCTTAGGTGTTGGACGACGCCTAGGGGAACTTTTAAGAGATTCATTGTAGTAGGATACCGATTAAAGATTTGGGATGAAGGAAAATGCCTGAGATATTCATATCTTAACATGCGTCTTTAGGGTAGAAAGGGGGAGGAACCAATGTTTTCTCTATAAGGTTGCCAAAGAGGCACCCACTAGGGTACTCGGGACCAGAAGGAACCGATTGTGCAGAGGTACCAACTCCAAAGAAGTAGCAACCTTGATGAAGTATCAATGTCCGAGAAGGTGCCTCTCTGGTGTGCCCTTTTGCATCTCCATGTTGGCATATTAGATCATCCGCCAACTCATAACAACTCATCAAGAAGGAGTCTTACACCAGAAAGAAAGTTACTTAGGGAAGAGATATTATGGTCATAAATTCCCTATATGTTATTGGTTAAGCAACAATGTCAATGCAACACTAAATGATCAATATAAACATTTATGGTCTTTGTCCCTTCTAAAGGGAACTTTTCATAAAAGTCCTAAAGAAGAAGAAGATGAACAAGAACCATCAATAGAATTAGGGGTGTTCATGGGTCGGGTTGACCTTTACCCGAACCCGGCCCTATATTTAGACCGACCAATTTTGAGGACCCGGACCCGACCCTAAACCCGATAGACCCGATCATTTTTTGGTCGAGTTAAAAACTAAGTTTGGACTGGGCCAAAAATGGGTCAAAACTATCTCAAATTTCAAAATAAAAAATAACATCCATTAAAAATAAAGTTGAAAAAATTGCAAACTAAACATTATATTTCCTAACTAAACACTCATTAATTTCAAATACTACAATAAAATGACATAAAATTTATAATCTTAACATTCCCATTCAAACTTCCATAGTTTTAGTGGAACATAAACAACAAAAAAATAATAAATGCACTACAATAGATTTTTACACACCGAAGTAGACATAGTGCACTACAATATGGGATGGGAAGGAAAGAAAATAAGAAATGCATAGTATAGTAGTATATGTAGACCGGGCCAGTGACCTAAGACTAAACTCGAACCCGATATAAATTAAAATCAAGTTTTTTTTTAATTGTTTAAAATCAGGTCCAATTCAACCTGAATGCTTTGGGCCAGTCCGGGTTAGTGGGCTAGACTGGGTGATGAACACCCCTAAGTAGAATAATCATGGCTGCCACACCAAAATACACATGAAAAAGAGTAGAAATAAAGCAAGACAATGTTTCAATCGTCCTCACAAGTCTACCGTAGAGTTTCATATGTTATTGTCTAACCTATCAGAGTTCTCATTTTCTCTTACGTCTCTAAAACTTGCGAACACACATAATCACACCCTACTAAATATTGTATCAACAGTAATAATTTTTACTACGGTGAGCTTGAAGGTCGTGGATTTTGATCCTTATCTCTTATTCATTTCGCAGATAGATATAATGGCTTCCCTAGGATAAAATAAAGGAGACAAAACAAATTAGATCCAACTTCCGGTCTATGTATCTATAGTGGAAACCTGTCCTTTTGACTCATAGTGGGGCCTTAGGAATAAAGAGGAATGAGGATAATTGGGGAGGTGATGATAAAAATGCCCATTGGCATTCACACTTATCCTTTTCTATGGTACGAAAATGTTTGCCGTATGTATTAGGCAAAGAGAATATGCTCACTCTAATCCTTGGAGGCATGCCCATGTGGACTAACCTTGCTAAATTTGTTCTCAGGTTTTTTTTTTTTATTGGAGTTTAGACCAATAGGCAATAGCCAATGTCGGATGCCTCGTCTAAAATTGTGGTACAAAGACAATTACGACACCTCGTATTAGGTATATTCCCATAAAATAAAATAAAATTTATAAACACATGAATATAATTTTAATAAGATTTACAAAACTCATTTTTTATGGGAGTGTAGTTAAATATAATTTGTAAGAATTATGTTTATGTAAATATCTCTCTTATCCAAGGTTGTGAGAGATGTCAAACTTGTTTGAAGCTTATTTCAAATCGTAGATGGAATATTGTTTTATTTTTCATAAGAAAATTGAAAAAGTAGCACCACTTAGGAATTTGCTGTCGCTAATGCATCAGCTTCTTGCTTTATTTTTTTGTCTTCCTTTTCCTTGCCCTTTAAGGTTTAGGATAGTCATTGTTTTCTTATTATCAAGAATTGATTTATGATCTTAAAAAAATTCTTTAGGTGTAAAAGGATTTGTCCTTTTAATTGATGTCTTTTTAAGATTTAAATCGAAACTCTCGCTTAAAAATATAACGATTTTATCATTACATCAAAATCTTTGTTGAAATGGACCCACTCGATTTAAAACATATAATAATATAACTAAAATCAAGTAGTTTGTATTGCCGATGATTTTTTTAAAGAAATAAATTATGGGGAAAAAAGAGTGAATGTCACGTGCATATATAGGCAAGAGAAACTATAAAACTTAACAACTTATAATTGCCTGTAGTGGCATTCTAATGATATCATGTAGTGAATGATTATCTTGTGTCTAGAAGGATAAGGTAGAATTTATTATTATTATTGTTGTTGTTGTTATATTTTATGCCACTAGATCCTCTTTAGCCACTTTCCACCGGTACTAATCGAAATGGATAAGGCGTAACTGGATCTGCATAATTATCTTCTTCACCTCTTGGTAGTTGGTACAACTATCTGAAATAGTTTTTACCCTGTCAAAGACTCTTAGTGTACACATTCTTAAAAGAAAAAAAAGTCTTAAGCATGCCATTCAGCATAAGTGTACGCCTCTCTCTTACTCTAGCTGTATACTTTCAACTTTTATAAATTACTTTAGAATTTCTTTTATATTTATTTTAGAATATTATTGTTACGGACTGGGCCATAAAGGCCCATCCTAAGCCACTTCCAAGATCCGGACCCAAAGTCCGCGGACCGGCCCAATTCGCCTGGCCACTCGCGAGCCCTCGAACGGTTCCGAGATCCTCTACTTCCACCTTCTCAGGCTCAACAGTTCCGAGATCCTCTCCTCCCACCGCAACACGTGGACACGAGATATTCTCCTAACACTGCGACACGCAAAAGAACCTCAACCACCCCAACTATATAATAACTCATACCCCAGGTATGAAAGATCATCTAATTATCACTCACTAGACCTTCCCAGAGACCTCATCAGAGACCTTGAAACTCCAGGATTCAGAGAGTGAACCGGGGTGCATACTTCGGAACAATTATTAATTGTTTTTCTTACCCTACAATAAGTAAAAGAAAAGGCAATAAAGTATTAACAATATTCTAATAAAAGATAATGTATGTTGGATTTGATTTTTCTTTAGAGGGTTCCTACTTATGAAACTTAATCAATTCCCATCACTTCCTCTTAAATTTGATAAGATTTCAAAACTAAAACAGTCGTATGCCACAAGATTGTAACTTTATCGGCATTAGATTTCATACAACACATTTTTCACGTTTTAGTACCTAATTGAGCAAGAAGACCAGCATATCTATTAACAATGCAGTAGACATGGGGAACTTGGACTCGCCATTCTTGTTAAAAGTGTTGTTTAATAGCAACATACATCTGATTCAAGACGTGTTACTAGGCTACAAGTGGAGTAGACAAGTGTTGCTCTCAACACCATTACATTCACAAATAACATATCCATACCCTTCTACCAAGCAAATTTTAATCTCATTCGTTCTAATGCCTGCAAGCTCAATATTTTAGATATCCTCGTAAGAGACTCTGTTGTAAAGCCAAATTAAGTAGAGCGCATCAATCCACACAACCTTTCTTTAAATAAAGCTCAAAATAACTCTTGTCAACATTTAATTCTGCGAGAGGATGTTAAAACCAACAAAGAGTCTCAGCTACAACATTTTTATTTATAACGTCAAAACTATACATGTCCAAAAAAAAAACTTTTGATCGTTTTTTAAATATAACAATAAAATACTACATTATTATTTTAAGAAGCACAAAAACAATTGACTTTTAACGGTTCCGACATTAAGCTTTTAATTAGAGAGCTCAATTGAAGAAAATAATATCTAGAATATCTTAATTAGGAATTTCATGAAGTTTAGCTATAATATTGTTATGCTTTTAAGTTTTGACTTGGACTTGACTGGGATCGGGTTCGCATTTTCTGGCCGCCATTCTCACTCTGTTGGGTGCCACGCCATTCACAACATAAATTTACTTTGTCTTTGCTGTTTTTGGCAAAAATATCAATTTGCGAGAAAAATCTTTTCAAAAAAGGACAAAAAGGACAGCTATTAATCTTTATGGTCTCCTATGAGTCACCAAAAATTCAAAAATGGTATCTCTTTTCCCCTCTTGGTCTAGTTCTCTCTCTCTCTCTCTCCTCCCCTCCTTCTCCTCCCCTCTCTCTTTATACATTGAATAATTTTTTTTTCTTCCTCTCATAATTCATTTACACATTTCATTTCATCTTCCTCATTTTTCTTTTTCTCTCTTCAAGAGGAGAAACAAAAGCTTCTCTTCCATAGAAACTACTTCACCACTCCAAACACCATCAAGCTTTCATCTTTTCCCCTTAGTCCATTCACATAAAATACTCTCGTTTTTTAAATGGTTTTAAAAAGTTAAAAATTACCCCAATTTTCTGTAACTATTTTCTAACTAAAGTAAAGAGTAATGTTAAGTAATGTCCAATGTAATCACTACTATGCATTAAATACGACTTAAGCGTATTTAACTGGCTAAGGTGTTACACTTATCACACTGGTGTTGCTAATGGTTATGCATCTGAGGACTCTATTCCTAATTCTTCTAGTTCGTTTGAAAGAAAGAAGGGTTTAGTTCTTCTTCACCTAAATAATTTTTTTTGTTCTTTCTGACAATTTTTTTTTTATTGTTTGTGTCAATTGTATGTGATTATTTCGAATTTAATTAGGGAGGGTTTTTACTGCTGTTTTTGGCTTATTGATTAAATTTGATAGGATGATTAGCTTGTGTTATGTGATCTTAGTTTGGATTAGCACATCAATAGAGATAACCATCCACCTAGTGGGATGGCGAGGGACTGGCCCTTGTGATGCAACCAAGCGTGGACTCATATCATCCTCGATACATCATCGTCATATTTTAGGTGTGACGTCACCCTCATCATTTATCATTTCTTTCTTTCATTCTTTCATTCTTTTTATTTCTTGTCATTGACCAATCCACCTTGTGGGATTGGTGAGGGGCTTGTCCGTAGACGTGCCAAGAGAGAGAATTCCTAGCATATAACTACGTACTTTAAGGCACACCGGACCCTCTGGGGTCGGAGTCTCATAAGATATTACTTTTTTTTTCCTAAGATTCAGTTATGCTCTTTTCAGGCATTAGGTGATCATTTCTAGTTATCTACGGTCGCCCTAAAGTCCTGATGATGACCGAGTCCTTATGATGCATGGTAATATAATCCATAAGTTCATAACCATTCTCATCATGTACCATACCCAGAGTAACAATATAAACTCAGTAGCTAGTCATAGCATCATACTCGACTACAAACTATACTAAATAAACTTTAAACATTTGTTATCTTATTCTCTTATTTTAAATTAATTTAGCCTATATAATATACCCTTAAACATCATATCTCATCTTAATAGATTTACTAGAACATATACATAGGACAAATACAAACAATCATATAATATTATACATAAGGAATTAGCTTTAAATAAGCGTATAAGTTAATTTTACTAATCCTTGAAAAACAACATCAATTAGTCTATATAATTATATTAAGTAGACCCTAAACACCGTTATATTTTTCTAATTTCAAAATTATGACAAATCATCTAAGCATCATAATAAACATATTTATGGCATAAAATCTACTAAGTTAGTTTTTCACATATCATACATATAACACATATCATCAAGGAAATGAATGAGTCAGGATTATCCACCTCCAAATCCAATTTGGAAAAGGTAGAAGTGATGCGAAAAATTCTCTGAGCACTTCCACGACGATCTTATTATTTTTCCGGCGTCCGGCAGCATCACAGCAAGAATGAAGCGTAAGTGCTTCAGGTGGCTGCCAATTTATAGGCAGTCCACCGCCATACATATATATATATATATATATATACATATTTTAATATATTATATTATATATACTATTATTATATCATTATTTTTACTATTCATTAGGATTATTATATTATATAATAATATATTATATTCATATATATGAAAATATTCCCGCCACGGTTGGCAGGGGATATGGATGACCTCCTTCAATCTAATTTTGATCATGCTTGATCACGTTTAGTCATTTGCAGTCCCGGTACTTCACGTACGGTTGTCCGAAAAATATTCTGGACGCACCCTTGCGATCTACTAACTTTTCTCATCAGTAGTTTGGATCTGGTGGAGGTATTATCAGAATTATTGTTTTATTAGTGTATTTTACGGTCAATTCGGGTATCCGAAAAAATTCTCGATTGGTCCAGAAATCGCTCTAAGTCTCGGGAAAATTTGCGAGGTCGTGAAACCCCAATTTCTCCTGCGATTCTCATGAGTTAAAGGTAATAATTTAATTTTCTCGCCTCCTTAATCAACTTATAATTATCTATTACACTAAATATCTGTATAGTGAAAAAGCGGGATGTTACACGGAGGCATGGTAGTGGAGGCGGTGGTGGGTAAGGCATGGTGGCTATGAGGGTGTGGTGGCAAGGTGGTGGTGGGGAATAGAGGATAGGAGAGTAAGAGTGAGCGGAGAAGATAGGAGAGAGAGTGAGAATGACAAAGAGAGTGTTTGCGTAGGTATATACGTTGAGCTGACTGATAAAAAATTTAGTTAGCAAGGTCATAATGCGTTAACTACAAGGCGTTATTGGAAACTGCAACTTTTTCGACAGAATAATCCATCGGTAAGCACATTAATTGAATGTTGCGTTTCAAGAACACAACAATCTCTTCGCGCAAATGAAATTTAGATAACGATAGATTATTCCGTTAACCAAAAAATAATAAAAAAGAATTGATGCCCATCGTCATAATATTTTGTTAGTAAACAGTTGATGCTAAACGATGAAATGTTTTTTCGACGTTGTTAGCGTCAGATTGAGAATCCGTTGGTAAGCTTTGGAGACATAGTCTCCAAAAGGCATTACCAACGTTTTTGTTCTCAAATCCATCGGTAGTTATCGACTAAATTATTTCATCAGTAATTCTGGTGATATTTAGTGTTTTCTAATAGTGAAATTGAGACCACAAAAAAAATTCTTAACTATAGCACTTTTTATTCACAACATCAAAACTATGCATGCATGTCCCAGAAAAAAAAAAAAAACTTTGATCATGTTTTAAATAGAACAACACAATACTATGTTATTAGTTTACAAAGAAAAAAAAAATCTACATGATGCTTATATTAGTAGAGAGTGCTCAATTTGGTCGCTCTCTATTTTCGCAAGGGATAAAGTAGTCTATCACTATTTGAAAATCTAACATTAGTCACTCACCATTAGGGAGAGTAACAGGCCAAGCTAGGTCCTTTACAGGCTGAGTCTGTGTCATTAATTTTTGGCCTGGGTCTGACCTGTTAATTATCAAAGGCTTTTTTTTTCTTTCTTCAGTCTGACCTGGTCTGGAGCCTGGCAGACCTACCTCTCTCTCTCTCTCTCTATATATATATATATACACACACACACACACCAAAAATCTGTTGCTTGGCCTGTTTATCATGACCTGTTGCTATGACTTGTTTACCATTTAAATAAAACTTCAACATCCATAGATCAAGAATCTAATAGATCAACAAAAACCTAAATTGCAACAACAATCTAATATTTAAACAAAAATTCTACATCAATCCAAATTGCAACTCTATAGATCAAGAAAAAGGTTCCATCATCAGCAACATAAATTCAAACTTCCAATAATGAAACATCTAAACACATCACTCTAACACAAACAATTAAATAAAACACACACAAACAAGACGAGCAACCATGCTTAGTTTGTTTATTCACCCCTACACATGAGCAAGCATGCATGATTGAATTGTAATGTTTCATCTTTTAATGTGAAAATGAGAAATAAAAGAGATTGAGTTTTCTAATTTAGGGTTTCAAAAAATAAAAATTAAAACAATAAAATCACATTAATAAATATATTTACATAAAATATCACAAAAAAATGATACTAACCATTGTCCACTAACTAACCAGGCCGCAGACCCTGACAAACTGTCTGACCTGTTCCGACCCCTACTCTCCATGCAAAAAATTAGAAATCCACCATTTAACTGAAATCCACGGTCAGCAACAACGGACCACGGCTCTGAAGACAACCCGCGAAGCACAGTACCATTCCCCTGTTTATCCTCGACAAGATAAAATGGATAGTGTTCCGTAGTTGGCCATCTCTCTTTCTCTCCCATCTGCCAAGGCCAAGAAGGGAGTGACCCCAAAACCACACACGCAAACACAAAACACACCAAAACACCCAAAGCACAAAACACGCACACAAGAAAAAACCCTCCAAATTCTCATGCCTCAGATCCCCTGTTAGTAATCCCTCTGTCAGCTCTTGATCCGGTTCCGGTTCCGGTTCCGGTTGCCGCCACCATGACGCGGAGGTGTTCCCATTGCAGCCACAATGGGCACAACTCGAGGACATGCCCGAACCGAGGGGTGAAGCTTTTCGGCGTGCGGTTGACCGACGGGTCGATCCGGAAGAGTGCCAGCATGGGCAACCTCACCCACTACGCCAGTGGGTCCTCCGGAGTGGGACCCGTCAACGCTTCCGGCTCAACTAACCCGGGCTCCCCCGGTGACGCCGCCGATCATGCCGTCGCTGCTGATGGTTATGCCTCTGAGGACTTTGTTGCCGGCTCTTCTAGCTCGCGCGAAAGAAAGAAGGGTTCGATTCTTCTTCCCTTTTAACAAAATCGTGATTT
>QANU01058179.1:428946-444951 GCA_003254905.1 Nissolia schottii | reverse complement strand
GATAACATCTCTAATTTATTTCAACCCATAGAGTTTCATATTGCACGTAAATGATAATGCCTTTTTGTAGTGATGATTTATTGATTTTTTATCATTGCACTTAGCTCTAGTGATGCTTGCAGGTCTTAACTGATGACATGCCACAGTTATATCAATTCCATATAGGCCCAATCTCAGAAAATATTTTTTGCAGCATTTTTTCAAGGTTTAATTTATAATTTTCAACATGTAGGCATTCCGTGGACTGAGGAGGAACATAGAATGTTTTTACTTGGATTACAGAAGTTGGGCAAAGGTGATTGGCGTGGAATAGCAAGGAACTATGTTATATCAAGGACACCTACTCAAGTGGCCAGTCATGCTCAGAAGTATTTCATCAGGCAAAACAATGTGTCTAGACGGAAAAGACGCTCCAGCTTGTTCGATATTGTTGCAGATGATGTTTGTACCCTTATCTGCAAATACTATGCATGAAATATGCGTAATTTTTACATCAATGACACATAATGAAATCAATGCTGCATAATCATCTATTCATGACCATTGATTAGATTATCCAACTGTTTTTCTTTTTTTAAAGATATTTGTGTGCCTTGTTCTAGCTTCTATAGTGAACTAGTTAATCTCATGCACAATACATTGGGGGTCATTTGTAATTTGCAAAAATGTCCGCTTCCTTTGCTCTTCTGCAACAGGTTTGACAACTGTGGGTCTTGTGCATTAAGATAATGTTTGTTTAGGGTAGTTTTGGTTAACACTAAGCAAACATTATCTTATGCACAATACATTGGTGGTCATTTGTAATTTGTGAAAATGTCCATTTCCTTTGCTCTTCTGCTGCAGGTTTGACAACTATGCATGAAAATGTTTGTTTAGATTATTGATAAAATCATGGTTTGTTTAGATTATTGATAAAATCATGGCTCTAGGGTAGTTTGGAGATAAGATGAACATTACATTTTCTCAAGTGATGCCTTTTTTATATTCATTGCTAGAAATAAGTACCTTTCTTTGCCCTTTATAATTGGAACCTTCACATTTTTCTCGATGTCTTATATTTTATCGTGATTTGCAGGCAGCCGACACACCAATGGTACAGCAAGACTTCTTGTCAGCTAATCAGGTACAGGCTGAAACAGAAGGCAATAACCCTTTGCCTGCTGCTCCTGCCCTTGATGAAGAGTGCGAATCCATGGATTCCACCAACTCAAATGATGGAGAGCCTGCATCGTTAAAGCCCAATAACTCACAACCATCTTACTCGGTCTTATGTCCTGCGTACTATCCTCCTTTCTTCCCATTTCCTCTGCCCTATTGGTCAGGATATAGTCCAGAACCCTCCAAGAAGGAGACTCACGAAGTGGTGAAGCCGACTGCGGTACATTCTAAAGCCCCGATCAATGTTGATGAACTAGTTGGCATGTCGAAACTGAGCCTAGGAGACTCCATCGGTGACTCTGGCCCCTCCTCTCTGTCTCGGAAACTTCTTGAAGAAGGACCCTCTAGACAGTCGGCATTTCACGCAACGCCGCCATGCGGAAGTTCAAACATGAATGACAGTGCCATCCATGCAGTTTAAGGCGGGCATTGTGTTCCAAGGTGGGAATTGTTCTGAGAGCTGTATCTGTATCTGTATCATCAATACATGGTCCATGAATGTGGTGTTGCATTCATCATAAATCTGGTTGTGGGATGGCAATAATTTTTTTTTACTTTTCGCCTTGGCGGCGATTAACCTAGTTTGTTTGTTTCTTTGGTTGTAGGCAGTAGTTTATGTAGCGGTTACATGGGTCTAAACTAAAACTTATGTTTATTTAGTATTTCAGTTATCAGTGTTATATGTAAAGTTGATTGTGCAGTTCGATGCTGTACCAAGGTGTATCTACCAATTTGTGTGATGGATGACAAGATGTTGTCTTTAAGTGAATTATTATGTAGCTACCTGGTCTTAACCGCATCAGATAAGTATTTGGTAGGCAGTGTTATATATATATATATATATTAAGAAGGATAAAAAAATTTTAGGTTGCCCGTGCTTAGAGTATCGGACTTGGAATGTGCGATCTTCCCTTAAAAGAATGTAAAATGATACAGGTAGTCTTAAATAAACCTATAGGTAGATATGAATCATCAAGACAAAGACAGATACGGACTAGTCAAGTTTCATGACCGATTTAATGCCACATGAAACTTTTCAGATCAAGAACCTGCTTCTCCATCTATGCATTTATTGCATTTTGGCAATAAACTCCATTATTAAGTGTAGATTATTAGTGGTACTTATTGATTGCATACTTACTATTTAGAGGTTAATTTTTTATACAGGGTTAAAATAAATTTATATTATAAATTAATCATGTACTGGCACTGCCTCAATAGCTGAAATAATTTGACTGTACGAACAACTCCGACAGCAATTTGGAATATGGATGGCAAATTAGCTTAGCGGAGTCGAGCTAACCCGCGAATGAATGAGTCAAGTTAATTTTTTTTTTTTTTTTGTGAGTTGGAAATTCATGTATGCTCCATTTACTAAAATGGTTGTGAGTTGGTGAGTTATTTCACAAGCGACCACAAAAATTAAAAAAAAATATTTGAGCTAAAACTAAAGTAAATGACTTAATTAATATTTTGATACATTATTTTATAAATTTAATAAATTATAATTATAAAGATATATACATACTTGATGCTTATGCATTTGAAATTAAAAAGATGAACACAACACATAACTTAAGGAAGTCATTTTAAAATATCCAAAGCGTAGGCAGAAATTGTGATTCATACACAAATTGAGGACTTTGTCACTTTGGAGGATTAGGGAAAGTTAGGGTTAGGTAGGTTAAGTGGTTACAAATAAAATGAATTGGGTTGGCCCAAAGGGATAAAACTTTTAAAAAAAATGGGAAGAGTTGTTACATCATCAACCAGGTAGAGATGAGGAATGAGAATCAATCCTAGAAGCCACCTCATATGGAAGAATCAAGGGTGTTTGGAAAGGATTGGTGTCACCTAGGGTGAAGCTTCACTCTTAGTTTGTTCTCATGGAAAGACGGAACACAAGATCAAGACTGTGTGAGTTTGGTATTTTGTCACATGACCAAGTAAACTATGTGCTTTGTAATGAAGAGGAGGAAACAATCTCACATTTATTCCTGCATTGTAAATTTGCATGGCAATTGTGAAGGAAATTTGGTGTTGCACGAGAATTTTAAGGAAACATGTCATTGCATGGGAATCTGAAAGAAACACGACGTTCCACGCATATCAGAAGGAAATGTTACATTGCATGCCAATATGAAGGAAACACAGTGTTGCACGGACATTTGAAAGAAACGTGATATTGCATGAGAATCTAAAGAAAATGTGGTGCTACGCGGGGAGTAGAAGGAAGCATGGACTTGCATGGGTATGTGAAAAAACCTAGCATTGTACTGAATATGAATAAAACACGGTGTTGCACGAGAACCTGAATAAAAAGTGGCATTGCAACAAAATCTGACGAAAATGCGGCATTGCGCGAGAATTGTAAGGAAACATGGTGTTGCTCGAAAATCTAAAGGAAATGAGGGGTTTCATGGAAATTAGATTGAAATGTTGTGTTACGTAAGAGTCTGAAGGCAACGAGAGATAGCATAAGAATCTGAAGGAAATGTGGCTTTACACAAAGATTAGAAGGAAACGTGGAGTTACATGGGTATGTGAAAGACACGTGACATTACATGAGAATTAGAAGGAAATGGGACATTACATGAGACTTTGAAGGAAACTTGGCATTCACGAGAATCTGAAGGAAATGTGGCATTGCACGGAAATCAAATTGAAACGTGGTGTTACACGTGAGTCCAAAAAAAATGCGACATTGCATGAAAATCAGAAGGAAACGTGGACTTGCATAGGAATTTGGACATCTCACATTGCACAGGAAACTAAAGGAAATGTGATGTTGCACGAGAATTTAAGGAAAACATGCCATTGCAAATGAATCTGAAGAAAACGTAGCATTGCACGAAAATAAGAAGGAAAAATGACATTGCACAAAAATTTAAAAAAATGTTGCATTGCATGAGAATTGGAAGGAAACATGAATAAAACCTGACATTGTGTAGGAATTGGAAGAAAATGTGGCACTGTGTGAGAACTAAAAACAAATGTAGCATTGCGCGAACATTGAAAGGATGTAGTAATGAGCAAAAATTAGACGCAGATGTAATATTAGATGAGAATTAGAAAAAAAAATTAAGTTTTATGTTTGTAATTTTTTTTATTGCCATAACTAATTTTATAATAGAAAATAAATTATACAAATTACATAATTAATAATATAAATAAGTTTTATGAAATGTTGTGCTTGACACCTAATTAGTATTACATTCAACGAGTTTTACAATAGATTATTTTATGAGTATTTTTTTTTTTAAACGTTGTATCAAAATTAATCTAAAAATCCTAATAAACACAAAAAAGAAAAACTAACGTGAAAGGAGGAATGGGCGCTAATCCCTGTCGTCATTACATTTGGTTGTTGGGGCGCGTGTGGAGATATCTCAAGCCACAACACTCATCTTCTTCTCCTTCTTCCTCTTTCCCTTTCGTTTTCATTTTGCAACCCAAATCCCCTAACAGAGAGTTTCATTCAGCGGTGAGAGGAAAATGGAAGGCATTGACCATTTGGCTCCCGAGAGGAACAAGGCCCAATTCGACGTCGACGCGATGAAGATCGTGTGGGCCGGTTCAGCCCACGCTTTCGAAGTCTCCGACAAAATGTCTCGCCTCGTCGCCAGCGATCCGGTAACTCTCCGATTTTCCGTTGCCTTCCAAAATGTTCTGAGCTTCGAATTTCGGTTCATTCTGTTGCATCAAATCGGTGTTAATTGTGTGTGTTGCTTTTTCGTCGCGATAGCTCGATCTTGCAACGATGTAATATTGCCAGATGCAGATTTTATTTAATTTTTTTTGTATTTTTTTTGTAATTTTATAGAAAATTGTTATTTGTGCTCTTTGAAACACTGTGCCAACTCTTTTGTATATGATGCATTTGGGCTTTCAGTGTTATGTGCTTATGTTATGCTGATCCGTCGGTGCAACATGAAGAATTTCCAACCTTTAAATAAAATTTATTGCTTTCACTTTTTTATTTTTTAATAAATCAATGCACAAAATTTCAATTGTAAAATTTCAATTACAAAATTTTCATTTTGTAAACTGATATTTTTTCCTTAAGAATTTGGTATTGGTAGGGATTTGTCTGTCGATAAGAAATGGATTATTGTAGAAATTCAATGTGAAAATTCAATGGTTAGTTAATGTTTCACATGTAAGTGAACAAAAGTTGCTTGGTACCTGTTCGTGCTCTTTTTCTATGGGAGTTTGGAGATAAATGGCAATTTTGGATTGGTTAAGTGCCTGAAACCTTAATTGGTTGTTCTGTCATCTCTAGGCATTCAAAAAGGATCATAGACCCATGCTTGGCAGGAAGGAGTTGTTTAAGAACACTTTGAGGAAAGCAGCTTATGCATGGAAAAGGATTATCGAGCTCCGTCTTACTGGTGAGTATTCTCCTCTTTGTGTAGTTAGCAGTTGATGTTTGGTATCTTTTTGTTTTCGTCAATAAGAAGTTGCATTTTACTGTTTTGCATCAATATTTATCATGCTTTGTAATTGTGGAAGTTGTATTCTTACAGAAGAGGAAGCTTCCATGCTTAGATCCTTTGTGGATGAACCTGCTTTTACGGATCTTCATTGGGTACAATTCAATTTCTTGTCCTTGTTGGTGTTGCATTCTTATTCTTAATATCTTTCTTATCTATGTAGATATATATGGATGGAAATTCTCATAAGATTGATCTAACCCGTAAGTGTTTTTGCAGGGAATGTTTATTCCTGCTATCAAAGGACAAGGCACTGAGGAACAGCAGCAAAAGTGGTTGCCTTTGGCTCAGAAAATGCAAATAATTGGTTGCTATGCCCAAACTGAACTTGGCCATGGATCTAATGTTCAAGGGCTTGAAACAACTGCAACATATGATCCCCAAACAGAAGAGTTTATAATTCACAGCCCCACATTGACGTCAAGCAAAGTAGGTGAAATAGGCGGTGGCTCATGAGAGCCTTCTGATATTTTAAGATGTATTTTTAATGGTTTAAGACTGAATAATCTTAAGATGTTATTATGTTAAGTCATAAGCACAATCAAGGAAAAACAGATTGTACCTTTTTTTCATTGGCATTTACTGTGCATACTTGTTTTAAAGGGCATTTGAAAACCTGCTATCTTCATACAATTATTGGATATTATTATCACTCTTTTGATGCTGATTCAAACAGTGGTGGCCTGGTGGATTGGGTAAAATTTCAACACATGCTGTTGTCTATGCCCGTCTAATTACCGGTGGTAAAGATTATGGAGTGCATGGTAATTATCAACCTTAGTCATCCAGATTTCTGCTGTTAGATTCAGACTTGAACTAATTAACAATATGTCCAATTTGAAGGCTTCATTGTCCAGCTGCGGAGCTTGGATGATCACTTACCTCTTCCAGGCATAACTGTTGGTGATATTGGAATGAAATTTGGAAATGGAGCTTATAACACCATGGATAATGGGGTTCTAAGCTTTGACAATGTACGAATTCCAAGGAGTCACATGTTAATGAGGTTAGTTTTGTTTTACCTCCTGAGGCCTCACCAGGGATAAGTGTAATAATCATAGTTTGGGGGCACAAAATAACAATAAAAACAACATCAATGAGAAGGGATTTTAGTCATTTTCTTCTGTGAATCCTCTGGTGTAAGGTTGATTAGTGAAGTTATTTTGTCTTACAATTGTGATAAGTGATGAGTTGAAAAGAAGGAGCCATGACTTCATATGCTTATAGCAACCTGACTTTTGTCCCTCATTTTAAATTTTAAATTGTATTGTGTGCTTATAAGTTTATATCATTGTGAAGGGATGCAGGGGATGACTTTTTTTTATTTTTTTAAACTACCAGGGTTTCACAGGTTACAAGGGAAGGAAAATATGTACAATCCAGTGTTCCACGGCAATTAGTTTATGGTACTATGGTATATGTGAGGCAAACAATTGTAGCTGATGCATCAACTGCGTTGTCTCGAGCAGTTTGCATTGCTACCAGATATAGTTGTGTTCGGAGACAGTTTGGTTCACATAATGGAGGTCTTGAAACACAGGTAGGCTTTAAATACTTTTGTTGATGCATGGTGTTGCAGGAGCAGTCTTATTTTGCAGAGATATACACTACTGTTTTTTTTCAAATTAAAAAAAAAAAACTTTTCAATACTGAATTTGTGGAATGCAACAAAAAGAGGGAATGAACCCAAACTCACAGTACGTAATTCAAAATTAAACCATTTTGTTTTAATGTGAAGTTGCTGCTGATTTAGTATGTTTTATTTTAATTTTGAATGTCCTGATTCAAAGTGGTCATACTATTAATTTCCACTAATAAATGGTCTATATAGTTTTGTAATGGTAAGGTTGATGGGTTTCCTACTCATCCTGTACATAAATTGTACGATATTGAAATATGCATTTAGAACTGTTGACCAGTCACAAAAAAATAACAGCTGGGCTTTCAACACTATCTTTATAAAATTTAAGAGAAATGAGATATTGGGTTGGCATGTCTATTTTTCCTGTCAATCAGTTTTTCACATATCTTTTATCTATTATATAATGCATCTCACTTTCTGGTATCTGTTCTAGGTAATTGATTATAAAACACAGCAAGCTAGGCTCTTCCCTTTGCTAGCTTCTGCTTATGCTTTCAGATTTGTTGGTGAGTGGTTGAAATGGCTTTACATGGATGTGATGCAAAGATTGCAAGCCAGTGATTTTTCAACATTGCCTGAGGCTCATGCATGCACTGCGGGGTTGAAGTCCTTGACTACTTCAACAACTGCTGTATGTTCATACTGATACTAATGTTCATTACTGTACCAATTAGTTTTAGTTGCTGAACTTAATTTATTATTCACAACTTTATATAGAACTAGAATTATAATGCAAAATATGTTTTTACTTTTGCTCATACATGGGAATTTTTCTTCCTGTCATACAGGATGTTTTGAAGTCCTTTGTTGAGATTCTCACAAGTAACAGACAGGATTCCTCCCTGATTTTCTGTGAATTATAATCTTTTTAGTGTCTCCTCCCTGTACTCTTTACATTTTAAACCTTTTTTTCCCCTCCCATTCTGTTTTGTGTGTCTTATGCTTTATCAGACATCTGACTTTTGCCAACTTTTCTTTTTCTTGCATTTTATTTTGTTGTTAGAGCTAGATTGCATGAAGGCATTAACGGGTGTGATAAAGGGTTGGGAATAAAACTTATAAATGAAATGTTTGCAGATTTATTACCAAAATTCTTCATGCATATTAATTGTGCATCTCACTCATTGTCAATCAAATGCATAGCTGCTTGCGGTTAATCATCATATTTATCTTACTTTTCCTGCACAGAAAACTCTTATTTTCTTGCATCGCAGTGCACTACTATCTATTAGCATTCATTCATGCCATCTATTTGTATGCTGGATAACTAACTGAATCAGTGATATTCTCCTCAATTAAATGGTCCAAATGTCTCTGATGTAATCGTTGTGCCATCATTATTCTTTTACAGTTTCCTGATGCACAGTATTCACTTTGTAACATTTTTGAATTCTTTGAAATTCAAATAAAGTTAAATTCACATCAATTTGTAGGATGCAATTGAAGAATGTCGTAAATTATGTGGTGGCCATGGTTACCTTTGTAGCAGTGGTCTCCCTGAGTTATTTGCTGTCTATGTTCCTACCTGCACATATGAAGGAGACAACATTGTGCTGCAATTACAGGTTTGTCAGATGTTATATAGCTTATACTATCACAGTGTGTATTATTACTTGATACCCTAAGGACTTACTGTTTTACACATTAGTAAATCGCAGTATGTCAGCTTCCTGTTTGTGGTGGGCTGGGATTTTATTTGCTAATATTCGGCATTTTATCATACATTATTGTAAACATCTACATTTTTTAGAGTAGATCGTTTGTATGTGTTGATATTAGATTCCGTTACCAGAAAAGTACTAAGTTGTATCCTTTCTTTTATTTTTTGAAGATTTCAGGGCAATGAAGTTTATAGTATTTGGGTTAAAGTAACATAAATAAAATTAACATTATTATTTTAATATATTCCCATGTGACTGTGTCTTCATGCTTGATTCTCGTGTGCCTTCTAACTTCTGTGCTTCTCATATTAAATCCTAGGGTGGTCTGACTTGGGAGATTCATTGGATATTTTTATCTGAGAAATGAAAATGATCTTCGGTTTTTTGACAACTTCAAAAAATCCCATGTAGGTGGCAAGGCATCTCATGAAGACTATTTCTCAGTTGGGCTCTGGAAAAAAGCCTGTTGGTACAACAGCTTATATGGGACGAGTGGAACACCTCATGCAATGTCGTTCTGATGTTCAGAAAGGTATAAATATATGACAAAATTGGATTTGGTTGTGAATGCGCAAATTCTTACCATATCAATCTGTTGATATCCCAAATCTAATACAGTTTGAGATAATATTAGTAACTTTGGCTATGTACTTCAGAGTCATAACTATACTGTATTTTTGGTTGCTTGCAGCCGAGGATTGGTTGAAGCCTAATGTTGTGCTGGAAGCATTCGAAGCTAGGGCTGCTAGGAAGTCTGTTAACTGTGCTAAAAACCTTAGCAAATTTACCAATCCCGAAGAGGGTAATTGATTCAACCATGCTTTAAATCACAAGCTATACATCCTCTTACCTCTTGTGGTTCATGTGTTGTCTTTGGTTGGGAAGATTGGGTGCACAGGGGCCTGAGGAGTGATTTACGTTCACAATGCAATAGAATTGCATAAACACAATTAAATTTTCAAGTGCATATGTTGATGAGTTAGTGATTATTTGAATGCAGCATAATCAGGTTGATAATTTTAAATTGTGATGATGTTCTAACGGCAGGTTTCCAAGAACTCTCTGCTGATCTAGTTGAGGCAGGACTTGCTCATTGCCAGTTAATTGTTGTTTCCAAGTGAGAGCTTCTTCCCTTCATTACTGTGTGGGTCCCACATAATGTCTGTAGTTTCTCTGTGGTGTGATGGATTTGTCTTTTTCGCTTCGGTGAAGAGCCCTTTAAGTGAACGTGGCCCAATCAAACTATCAAGTCATATGGTATTCTAAGATTTCTATGTTTAAGTTCGCCAACTTTATGCTTTTCAGATTTATTGACAAGTTGCAGCAAGGTATTCCAGGAAAGGGAGTGAAACAACAATTAGAAAATCTTTGTAGCATTTATGCTTTGTCTCTTCTTCATAAGCATTTGGGTGATTTTCTTTCAACTGGCTGCATCACTCCCAAACAGGCTTCACTTGCCAATGAACAGTTGAGGTCCTTGTATTCCCAGGTTTGTCTTCAGTGATTGCAACTCACTGTCACCTTCTGGTGTACAGAACTTGGTTTTTTATTATATGAAACTGATATGATTATATGTTTGGTTAGGTTCGTCCTAATGCTCTTGCGCTCGTTGATGCTTTCAACCACACTGACCACTATCTTAGTTCTGTTCTTGGCCGCTATGATGGCGATGTGTATCCGAAGCTGTATGAGGAGGCATGGAAGGATCCATTGAATGATTCAGTTGTGCCAGATGGCTTCCAAGAGTATATTCGACCAATGCTGAAGCAACAACTTCGTAACGCCAGACTCTGAAATAATTTTACAACTGAATTTTTTACACTTAAAATTTAAAGGCTAGTAATAAAGTTGTGTGGAAGGAGTTTGATGTGGCTTTAGGTTGGAGTTTAATCTCACGCTTGCCTATATCTCCTTTTCTCTCCCAAATAAGAAAAGTTGTTTGGAAGGAAAAAGTAAAAAATGTTTAGTAAACACTAAGAACTTTGCTAGCAAGTTTATTTCCATGGTGACTATTCACGAGGAGCTTGAAGTTCCTATGCTTCTGGAGCATCAATTATCACGATTCTAGTTCAATAATAAGCGTTTATTCTGGTAGTGTTGTTGGATTTGTATCGAATACGTTATTTGAGTTTATATTTTTAAACAGTTTTTTATTTGTTGTTCATTAATTTGAATTATGAATTTAATTATAGCATGAGGGTATGTTTTGACCGTGGTGGGATGATTAGTGTTGAACTTACCTAAACTTTTGTGTACCAATAATTATTAGAATTATTGAATGAGTGGTGTTATATGTACACTTAAAATTCTATCAATGTGCACCACTAACATTTTTAGTACATTCTGGCCCACTACTAATGATGAAATCTCTCCCTACTTACCCATTCTTATTCACCCGCGATTGATTGACACGCGCTCCTCAAGAACCCCTCATGAACAAACCAATTTTGTCTAAATCCCTAACCCTTTCACGACACCCGCCTTCTCCTCTCACAATTCCGCCCAAATCCCTAACCCCTCAGTGAACAAATCAATTTTGTCCAAATCCCTAACCCCCTTCTCCTCTCTCAAAACTATGGTGGCATCAAACGACCTCGCTGTCTTCAACATTAGATGTGTTCATTGCTGTTGATGCCAAACAAATTGCCCTCAATGCCGAACGACTTGGACACCTTTAACTGCTGCTCCCTATCACCGAACGACTTCCCTCATGTCTTCCTCGTAGCTCCTAATCTTCACATCGTGATGCCCAACATGTTGTGACCACGAACGGTGCTACGAACCCAGCACCCTCGCAAATAAAACCAAGTACAATGTATGAACAAATTTTGTACAAAGAGAATGAACAAATCCTGATACACAAATTAAACAAACCTGTACATGGAGAATGAACAACCTATATACACTTCATGAACAAATCTATACAATTACAATGAACAAACCCTGAAATACTAATTGAATAAACCTGTACATGGAGAATGAACAAACCTATATACACCTCGTGAACAAGCCTATACATTAGAATAAACAAACCCATATACACATAGTGAACAAACCTGTATAAGTAAAATGAACAAACCCATAAACAATGTGTGAGCAAACATGTGCGAAGAGTATGAACAAACTTATATACACTAGTTAAACAAACTCCTACATTTATAATGAACAAACCCATACACATTTAGTGAACAAACAAGTATTCCTTGAATGAACAAACCCAGATGCATAAATTGAACAAACAGGTACAACTAAAATGAACAAACCCATATACACACAATGAACAAACCTATCCAACTAGAATGAACAATCCCAAGTCTAAACAGAACAATCCCTTTCTCTCGCATGAGATGTATGGTGACTCGAACGATACACCTTTATAGGGGCTTCAAACTTGCTCTATGGAACATTCGTCTCACGCGAGATGCGGTCCTGGTTCCTATGTTTTGCGAAAGATGTATCTTTGGAATATTAGCGTCTTTGTGGCATTATGGGCTAGGCCACCGTTTTATTGACAAACTGAATGTAATGCAATCATTTTATCCTTTCATTAAATGCAATAAAGATGAGTTTGCTTGTGAACCTTGCCATTTTGCAAAGCCTAAGAAACTTCCTTTTTCTGCCAGTCATTCCATCTCTGCATTATGTTTTGATTTGTTGCATATAGACATATGGGGACCTATTGTAACTCTATCCATCTCAGGCGACACATATTTTTTGACTATAGTAGATGAAAGGTCTCGATTCACATGGACATTTTTTTTTATGAAACTCAAATTTCAAACATACACACTTGTCCAAAATTTTGTTCAACTAGCCGCAACTCAATTTTCTATTATAGTAAAAATCATTAGAACAGACAATGGTGTTGAATTTCTCAAACGTAAACCATTTTTGGCCTCCAAAGGTATTATACACCATACCACTTGTCCAAAATCTCCTCAACAAAATGGGATTGCTGAACGCAAACACCAACACATCCTTAATGTAGTTAGAGCAATAATTTTCCAATCCCATTTACCCTATTGTTTTTCGCATTTTGCCACTGGTCATGTTATCCATCTCATCAATAGATTGCTAAGTTTTTTTCCTCCACAACAAGTCACCCTTTAAACTCCTACACTCTACACCACTTACCCTCACTCACCTAAGGATTTTTAGATGCTTAGCATATGCATCAACCATTTCTACTCACAGATCAAAATTGGACCCTAGAGTAAAGAAAGCTATTTTTCTAGGCTATAAGGATGGCACAAAAGGATTCTTATTATTTGATATGAAAACCAAGGAGATTTTCATATCCAGAGATGTCCAATTATTTGAAACAATATTCCCTTATCTATCTGCATACACCTCACCTCCTGCATCATCAACCTTCAACCACAACTCCCATATCTTTCTCTGTGACCCTTTCCCACACACAACCTTCCCTGAACCTGCACTAATTCTAAACTGCTCAACAACAAAAACACCAACCAACCCCACACCACATTCTGATACTTTCCGTCCACTCACTCTCCTATTACATCACCTTCACCACAGAACAATTTCCAACCCACCCTCATTACCCCACCTTCACCAAGGAGATTGTAAATAAGTCGAAACCCCACCCACTTATTGCACCAATATCATTGTGCTCTCTCTAATGCAGTTGCACCTCATCTTTCTTCTCATGCAAGGTATATGATAAATTATTACACACACACAAACAATTTTCCTATGCCCTATCCATTATCCCTGAACCACAAACTTTCAAAGAAGTTGTGACTCAAGAATGTTGGAAAGAGGAAATTAGTGCAGAACTTACTACTCTAGAAAAGAATGAAACATGGGTCCTTACCAAATTGTCACCTGGGAACAAAATAATAGGGTGACAAAGGGTTTTCAAAGTCAAGTTTAAGGCTAATGGATCCATTGAGAGACAAAAAGCACGCTTAGTTGCTAAGGGTTTCACCCAAAAAGAAGGCATATACTATTTTGAAACTCTTAGTCTTGTTGTGAAAATGACTACCCTATGGCTTCTCTTAGCCATCACTATTACTAAAGGCTGGCATTCACATCAATTGTGTGTAAATACAACTTTTTTACATGGAGATTTAATGGAAGAAGTTTATATGAAAAATCCTATTGGTCTACAAGTTTCAGAACCTTATATGGCGTGTAAACTGTAAAAATCATTGTATGGTTTGAAGTAGGCTAGCCGCCAATGGAAAGCTAAACTTACAACCTCCCTCACGACTATTGACTACACTCAATCAAAGGCTAATTACTTTCTTTTCATCAAATCCACTGCTTAGGGATTTACAACCATATTATTCTATGTGGATGATCTAGTGTTAGCTGGTAGTGACTTGTTTGAAATATCTGTTGTCAAGGATGCATTGATGATCAATTCAAGATCAAAGATCTAGGCTAACTAAATTTCTTCTTAGGAATGGAGGTTGCTAGATCTAAGCAAGGCATTCATCTCAACCAAAGGAAATATGCCTTAGATTTTCTCCTAGATTGTGGATTGTTAGGTGCTAAACCTTGCTCAACACCAATGGACTACACAATAATTGAGCAAGGATTTTGGTTCTCCTATGGATGATCCCTCATCATATCACATGCTGGTTGGGAGTTTAGTTTATCTTATTCGCACACGGCCTAATATTTTATTTGTTCTTAGTAAATTAAGCCAATTCCTAGCAAGTCCAACCACAGTTCATATGCAGGCTACAAACAAAGTCCTTAGATACCTCAAGTCCTCACCAACCACAGGCTTATTCTTCCCATCGTCCTCAGAATTGAAGCTCACTAGGTTTACAGTTTCTGACAGGGGTGCATGTCCAAATAGTAGAAAATCCATTAGTGGTGTTTGTTTCTTCCTTGGCAATGTTTTGATCTCATGGAAGACTAAGAAACAATCCACTATTTCACAGTCCTCTAGTTAGGCTGAATACCGTGCTCTGGTCGTGGCATCATGCAAAGCACAATGGCTACTATATCTCATGGATGATTTTTTGCTGACAGCTCCTAAGCTTCTGTTAATATTCTGTGACAACCTTTCAGCTATGCACATAGCCAATAATTCGGTCTTCCATGAGAGAACTAAACATAACGGAATCGATTGTCACTTAGTGAGAGGCAAACTCAAGGTTAGCTCCATTCATTTGTTTCCTATTTTGTCTCAATTACAGGCTGATATTATGACTAAGCCTCTATTCCCAGCTCCCTTCAATTCTTTATTTGCCAAGCTTGGATTGATGAAGCTTTCTCATCAAGTTATGAATTTGTCACGTGTGTAAATTGAATGAACTTGTTGTAAATTACTTTAGTTAGAATTAGTAATTAGGGATAGTTATTGTATAGTTGTATATTCAGGTACTTAGTTATGCATTCACTCTCATGTATCGAGCTATCTCTTGCCGTATAAGTAATGATTGTAAAGCACTTTTGCTCATAACTTTGAGAAATGAAAGAGAACACACTACACTAGCGTGGCTGAAGATGAATCATTCAATACCACTGAGTTTGTAGTTTTATCGGTAATTACCAAATAAAATTTAGGGGAAAAAAAGGCAATATAGCCTTGTAGCTTAACAATTTTCCTGATTCACATGGTTGCGATGTTAAGGGATTCCATGCCCTTGTCATTTCTCAGTTCTCTAAACCTTGGCACTTTAGATTTCTAGGGGTCTCTTACTGAAAGAAAATTAAAAAGATGGCCAAAAGTAGCAATTGGGATTTACTCTACTTGACTGCTTCTCTTTATAGCTAGGCACACCAACACAGTAAACATTAACAATAATAAAAGCCAACCAAAAGAAAAGAATGTTCTACCAGCGTCAGCATATATAACCGAGGCATATATATAAAATTCTATGGTATCGATTGTGTCCACTGAGCCACCTGCGTCACCTATAATATTCAATTGATTAATATCTTCAAATGAATAATACTATTGCACATTTACCATGTATATTTAAAGTGGACATCTGCACGAGTGTGTGTGTTACGCGATACATTTGATGATAATAAATGCTTGATCTTAAACCCCCTAATAAAATTAATC
>QANU01058179.1:366439-428501 GCA_003254905.1 Nissolia schottii | reverse complement strand
GATAAATACACAGATGCAGACAGAGTGACACCTAATCTCTCACGTAATGATCAATAATGTTATGATGGATGATACAAATTAAAGGAGGTGCCACTAATAATATAAGGGCCACTTGTGAGGGGATTAGAAGAAGAATTGCCCCTAATTAATCAAGGCTGTTCAACGAGTATGAAATGACGTAACGCCAACAAAATGAATTGAAAAAATCACTACAGAGAAAAGGTATACCTTTAATTTGCATCAATTAAAGAGAAAGAGAGCTTAACAAGAAAAATTGTTGTACGAATTATTATGTGTTACCTACCATGTTTTACACTAAAATGAATATAAATAACACAACAGTTATCCATGTGAAAATGTTATCACCTATACCACGTTATTCATTAAGCCAAAGCTGTGACAAGGATGAACAAAGATGCCAAAAAGGAGAGAGGGAGAGATGTGGAAGAATATAATGCAAAGTGCAAACAATTGCAACTGCTTTCTCCTTTTCACCTGGACCCATTTCTTTAATACGTGAAGGAATTATAAGTAGTTCACAGCTCAACCCACTTCTATACTTCAAAGCTCTCTTTATACTCACCACATTTTTCCCAATTCACTCACTCCATCATATCACAATAATACCTCTCCCTCTCTCTCTCTCTCTTCCTTCCTCCAATGGTCATGGAACAAGTTGTCCCCATAGATAGTGAAGTTGTACCAACCACCTCCTCCTCCTGTTCCTCCTCCTCCACAGGAGAAGAAGCCATCAACAACCACAACAAGGGTGAGAATGAGAATGAGACCACCATCAACAAGAAGAGCAAGAGCAAGAACAAGGCTGCGAAGAGGAGCAACGATGGGAAGCACCCCACTTACAGAGGAGTACGGATGCGCCAATGGGGCAAGTGGGTGTCCGAAATCAGAGAGCCGAGGAAGAAGTCGAGGATCTGGCTCGGCACTTTCCCCACGCCCGAGATGGCGGCTCGGGCCCACGACGTGGCTGCTCTGACGATAAAGGGGAGCTCGGCTTACCTCAACTTTCCCGAGCTGGCAGCCGAGCTGCCCCGTCCGGCTAGCAAGTGCCCCAAGGACATTCAAGTGGCTGCGGCTAAGGCGGCCGCAGTAAATTATCTTCAGCGCGAGGCGGAGTTGGAAGCAGACTCCTTCTCAAGCCACACTCAAGGGTCCTCCTCGAAGGGTGAGGACGACACATTCTTAGACCTCCCTGATCTCTCATTTGACTTGAACCACAGTGTCGATGGGTTCCATTACTCATCGGCTTGGCTGGTAGCCGGAGCCGAACATCTGGACTTAGGCTTCCGGCTAGAGGACCCTTTTCTTTGGGAGAACCTTACTTAGTGTGGACACCCTATGTTAATTCCCTTTTTGCTGCCTGCCTCTGCTGCTGCTTTTTCTTTTGTTCCCAGCCCTTTCACTTTTTTTGGGGTACTCTGGCCACTAGCCACTAGAACCTTGAAGCCCCTCTCTAGCTATAGTATCTAGCTACTGTGGTCCATGCTGCCAACTCCAAAAGTGTTTATCCAAAAATGATCATATCTTAATTGGATAGCTGATTCGCTTCACTTCGCCACTGCTTCACACTCACTACATAATAGGGTGAGGTTTCTATGCATGAATTTTGTAAATACTAGAACTAAAAAGTCGCAACCGTCGTTTATGATGAGGTGATTTGAGTTCCCCTGCATCCCAATTTGATTCTGAGCTTCCTCAATTTGTTCTAAATTCCTGTGTATATACCCTCCCCCATTTGCCAGAATTCAGTTCAATTATGTATGGGGCATGTGTGTGTGGAATAAAATTCAGCTGGGCATTATGTTGTTTCAACCTTCCCTGGCCTATTTAGAATAATGGAAGTGTTGATGACTACATTTTGTCTATTTTATGTCTTCATTCTATTGATGGCACTTGTTTAATGTTCTAATGTTTATTATATTTTTTTTACTGTATTAATTTTTTATCAAAGTTACCTGCTTTTTTCTATTTATCTTTGACCCAAAACTGAAAGGAGAATTAAACACATCATAAGGTGATGATATAATATATATATCTAATTGCCACATGATTTTAATCTTTTCCTTTGCCTCCGTGTAATAATATATATTACGTATGGATGGTTCAAAGCTGATGTTGCACATGACGGAGCACGATACGGCAGAATATCTTTTTCTTCTGACCAGAATAAAGATGCCACTGATATAAATAAGATAGCTAATGCTTTAATAACGCACACAAAAAGCATACATATGCTTTCTTGTGAAATGGGTAACATCATTAGTGGGTTTAATTTTAGCTGAAACACATCTACATACACTTTTCTTTCAAGTATTAACAACTATTAATGGCCGAAATACGTTGATTTAAATAAAAGGGTTATTTTTGTTTGTAAAATATTTTATCTTTAAAGTATGAGACATTTGTAACAATTTCTTGAGTAACTATTTTCATTCTAACATTCTCATTTTGATACTAGCTCAATTGTAAAAATTTAAAAAAAAAATTGACATCAATTTAATTCTAACATTTTAAAGTTTGACATTATGACGGTTAAATCTAGTATTTCTTAAATTTTAATCTTAATGGCTCACATAACAATTAGATTAAATTGATATTAACTTATGATTAAATTGATTTTTACTTTTTAGGACCAAATTAATGTCAAAATAAAAATGTTAAAAATAAATTAATGTAAAAAATTTTTGCAAGGCCAAATTAATGTCAAAATAAAAATATTAATAACAAATTACTTATTTACTACATAAAAAAAAATTGATTATTTACTTTTTGTTTTTTTAAGGTTTAGATCTTGGTTTTGTTTGTCTCTAGTAGTATAGCTCATTTATCGTACTTGAATCTTGTAGATTGTATAGGGTTTTTCTTAGCACAATATCAATTAACAAAAAAATTTACAATTAAATTAACATAATGGTGAGATATCACACATAATTTTAATTGACAAAAAAATTTCAATCGAGAGTATCTATTTTTAATAAATACAGATATATGCAATAAAATTCAAGCTTAAAGATACAAATAAAATTGAGGGTTCGTGTTATCATTTAAAAAAAAAAGGAAAAATAACATTTACATCCTCTAAATTTTTATTCAATTGCAAGTAGATACCTTAAACTTTTAAATCTTTCAATTTAACCTTTAAACTTTTAGTCACTTGCAACTAGCCCCAACCAACCATAAAATCCCTCAATTATTTTCTTAAATTTTAATTCACTTACAAATAACCACTGAATGTTGTAAATTTCTTAAGTTAAAATAATTTCCGAATACAATAATGTTGTTGCTAAATGACTAACAAGATTTGAGTATAAGTACTAAAACATCTACATATTTTTAATAAAATTTTTCTTTATTTTCTCATCTAATATTTTTTAAAAATATTAATATACTTCTAAAAAAATTAAAATAATGTGAAAAAATTTAATTTAATATAATTTACTTTTATATTTCTCGTTAAGTATGAGAAACAAATGTGGTTATTTTAAATCTAATGTTAAATATATTTTAATTTTTTACCATATTCATGTGTTTTCAAAATTTGTACAAAATTTTATGTGTAACACTCATAAATCTTAACATGTTGATCTCTAACATTTTAATAGTAGGCTAAATGTTTGACATAAGGTTTAACTATGAGATTAATTATAATTTAAGGATTTAATTGAAAGAGTTAATAGTTAGTGGTGGTTATTTGAAAGTGAGTGAAAGTTTAAGGGTTAAAGTGAAATATTTAGAAGTTTGAGGTATCTACTTGTATCTGAGTGAAAGTTTAAAGGGTGTAGATATTATTTACCTTTAAAAAAATATTTGAGAGACCTAACGTTTAAACTTACTTTTCAACTTACACACTTTTATAAATGATACTTGACATTTTATTTCTTATTTTGTCCATTAAATTGCCAAGTGTCATTTACCAAAATATGTAGGTAGATATATAAATTTAAAAGTTAGATCTCTCAAATATCACTCATCATTTTAATTATAATTTTGGTGTAAATGATAAATCTTAATAATGATTTGGATACTTAACTAATCAATTTATCCATTTCTGTAAATATTTAACAATTTTAACAACAAAATAAGAAATTAACAATAGGTAGATTAACAACAAAATACTGAATGTCATCCGTAACAATAGATGGATTAACAAACTAAGTCTCTCAGGTAATTCCCGAAGTAAAAGTGAAAGCTGCTCAAGAACATATTTGAATTTGACTTCGTAAATCTACTTATATGTAAATAAAGTACAAAACGAACTTTGAAGAGGGAATTTCTCGCAGTGCGTGAGCAGGCTTTTGTTTTATGCGTTGTCCAACTCTTCATTTTTGTCTGTTTTAATATGAGTTGAGTTATTTGTACTTATTTCGCTTAGGTTATTGTATTGACTCTAACTTTATTTATTATTTAACAAAATTTTTATGACATGAGAATAAAATGTTCACGACCTTTAAGATGTGAATAGAAATGCATAGAAATTTGGGTATATAGTTTTTCTGAAAATGATATGTTTTTTAGAATAATTTTTTATCCCTTAAAACAAATGCAGGAATAAAACATTCTCAAGTGCTCATTCTCGAGAATAAGTAAACATATCTTAAAACAAATATCCCATAAGTTGTAAATCAAATTAATTATTTGATTCATAATCACTATGTTGTCATGTTTTTATTAATTTATGATAATAAATGAGATTGTTATAATAACATGTTGTAAATAAATTTTGGCAGCACCTAAGACTACAAATGAGATTGTGAGAGCATATGTGATTGCAAATGAAGTTGTGATATCAACTAAGATTATAGTCTTGAGTGTTTTCACAACCACATTTTCAACCCCAAATGATACTACAATCTCACTTGTAGTCCCAGTTCTTGTCACAGCTTCATTTAATGTAACAAATCAATGAAAACATATATGATAATAAATTAAAAGACTAACTTGACTTGTTAATTACAATTTCAAGGATTAGAAAGTCAGTTTTTGAATTTCAAGGACCAATGTGACTTACACTTACACTTACACTTTTAATAACCACAATGAGCATTACCCTTTGAATTATCATCTAGTGGTGGATGAGATGTGAGTTAATACGGTATCCAATATTAAATGAGTACAAATAACATTTTTTTTTATAGTAAGTACATATGAATAGCTTATCGTATGATTAATTTGTAAGGAAAATAAAAGAAAAGAATTTTATTTGTTTTGGTTGGTAATATAATAGAGTTGTATTACATAAAGTTACTTGATGTGAGACATTGTACCAATGCACACATCTCGCCTACTATTGGATAAGATTTTAATGAGATTCTCATTCAATAATAAATGAGATGTTAATTGTCACGATATCTCATACAAAACAAGTACAATTACCATTTTTCTACAAGCACGAGAGAGAGATCTTCAATTTACTCTTAACAAGCACTTCTAACACATATTGTGCTTCTGATAATAATACTCACTCAGACCATGATGTTACCTCTAAATTGTATTTAGATATGTTTAATCAAAGATAAACTTAAATTTAAAAAATAGACACTTATGACAAAATGAGGGACTAACGTCTAATTAGGTAATACCTATGAAGCATTAAGACTGACACGGATACGGGACATGGCACATGAGTAGACACCAATTTCAAAAATTCACAACACACAAAAACAATATATATGTATAAAATTCAAGATTTATGATAATATATTGATATTTTCATTGTTGTCTAACTTCCAATTTTGAATGCTTTCTAATCCCATTTCAAAATATATGGAACATTCTAGATAATTTTTCATGTCAATACTTACTAATTTTCTAAGGATCTATATTATTGTAAATTATTTTGTTTTTAAAACATTTTTTGTTCAGATATGACTTAGACACGACCCGAAAATTTTTAGATATGTACAGACATGCGTGAACACGATTAATTAGAGACTTTCAGACAATTTCAAATGGGGAAATGCTTATTTTGGTCACTGAAAGTGTAAGTCTGAGTCATTTTGGTCCTTAAAATTCAAAATTTAACCTTTTAATCCTTGAAATTCTAAGTTATAGATCATAGAAGAAAATCCTTTTGAGCGGACGAAAAGAGATACTTACAAAAGAGGTAGCCCAGGCGATCCCCACCTATACTATGAGCTGTTTCAAAATACCAACCATTCTTTGCGAGGAGTTGGGTCAAATGATGGCTAAATTTTGGTGGGGAACCAATGAGAAAGTTAGGAAAGTTCATAGGATATCCTAGATAAATTAAATTGGCCCAAGTATTGTGGAGGGCTTGGTTTCTGCAATTTGAAATCTTTCAATAAGGCTATGTTGGAAAAGAAAGGATGGGGGCTCCTCCTAATCTAGATAGCCTAGTTGTTCACATTATTAGAAATCGGTATTTTCCCGAGAAGAATTTTCGGAAGATACGATAAAGTCGGCTTTTAATTTGGCTTGGAATGCAAAAATTGATTATACAATAAGAGAGGGTTGCAAAATTGAAGGATTATGGCCAGTTATGGAAGATGATCTAGTGTTTGAAAGTTGAACAAAAATGTAAAATTTTCCTATGGCTAGCATGCAGAAATTCTTTGCCAAAAAAGTAGGGGATTAGGGATTGAATGGTGACGTTGAAGGTCACTGCTTTCTTTGCCAAGAAGAGAGTAAAACAATGGGGAATGTTCTCTTGGAAGAGCAGCTAATTAAAATTTAGCTTTGTTCTTATTCTGCAGTGAGAAATTAAGTTGGATAGATTTCCTCAAAGATTGTCGATAGTTGGTGACAACTGGATAGCGCCATGTCTATTGACACATAAAAAGTGAATTTAATTATATTTCGTTTGTGATGTGGGAATTGGATCCTTTGGAATTGGCATGATCATTCAGAACAGTGGGGGGGAGCCTTTGTAGTTGCAAAGGCGCTTGATTCATGGGAACGACCTTTTGTTTCCTTATGAAATGGGTTGCTTCAAGGTGTTTCTAAAGAGCAACTCATCGAATACTATAAGTAGGATCCTGGATGGTAGGAATGATCTTTCGCTCAATGAGTCTTTAGTGAATGAATGATATCCTTACATATAGGTTGCGGTTCACATGCTTTTAAGCTATCCAACTGTTGGTCCCTTTTCTTATTGTTGATTTTCAGCGTTGAATAAATGCATTTTTCTTTAAAAAACAATAAAAACTCTTTAATAAAAAACAACCTCTAACTTTATAATTAATACGAAAGAGATACTAATGTGTCAACAACCCTAAAGAATGCTAGAGAGAGGCTCTAGAGGCCTTCTCTTTATATTTCTTCTTCCTTTTCTCTGGTTTCTTAAACCCAACTTCTAGAGGGGCCGCCCCTGCCTCTCTTGTGCAATGATGAACCCTTTTTTCCTCGTTGATCACGTTTATTTTTTCAATAAACAGCTTAGATCCACTGAATCTGGAGTGTTTTTTAATTGGGTTTGTTGTTTAATAACATATATCGTAGTTTTTTATCTTCTTCGGAAGTAGTTTTTTGTTCCTCGTTTTTTGTGTTTCTATTTTGTTTTCGTGATGTTTTTCTTCGTAGAGACTTTCCAGATGATGACAGTATTTAACATGATGAAAGTATTTAGATCTAATATAAAAGGAAGCGCAATATAACATTTAAATTGCATTACTGGTAGTGTTGTTTTCCACTGCAAAAGTGGCCAAGGAGTATAGTTATAGATCTGCCGTTAATTCAGAATTTGAAGTGTATTTGTTTTTTTATTAACTTTAAATATGATGTCCTTTTATTATTTTGTAAGTGTTGTTTGACTTATCTATAAGTGAAAGTGTTTGTTTCTAGTAAAAAAAATAAAATAAAGATACTAACAATATAATTTTACTAACTTCAGAGCAACATTTGCCATTCATTTATAGCCAAAATAATAAGTACAAAATTTGCAGTAAAAGTAGAAAAAAGTTGTCTCGTGAACTTGACCGTTGCCACTCTTATGGAAGCATCCTAGGCTGTCCAAAGAAATTTGAACTTTTTGTCATTTCATTATCTCAATCAATCAAAATCTAAAATTTGTTATTTTCTAACTTGAGAATGCAGTCCTCTGTAATCTCTTGCCCCTCGGATACCCCAATAGAAATAGGGTGCATTTGCCTCGCAATCGATTTCATGAAAGTATATTTACCAACAAAAAAAGGAAAAAAGAAAAATAGTCAAATATTAATTTGAGATTAGACCACATAATTCTTCCACTAAGTAAAGCACTAGGCTAAGGGCCCCTCTTCCCGCCAAAATGTTAATATATGACAAAACATAATGACCCCACTACTAACGATTTAAAGTTTTAATAATATTATATCAGTAATTCTCATTTTGTTTATTGAAAGGGTAAGTTTAAATCAATTTTGTCCTTAAAATTAAAATTTTGATTTTTAAATCATTAAAATTGTAAGTTGTGGGTCAAATTAGTTTCTCAGTTCACTATCATTAATGTGTTATCACATTTTCGTTGGTTTATCACATTAAAATGTACAGTAACAATAATTGAGATTGCAAATGAATTGTAATTGCACTTGAAACTACAAATAAAGTCACAGAGCAGTTATGGTGGTAAATGAAGCTGCAATAGCAACTAAGATTTGTAACTTCAAGTATTGTCACAACCATATTTTTAGCATTTAATATTTTCACACAATCTCTGTTGTTATTAAATTCTCATTTAATGCGAAAAATTAGTGAAACATGACAATACAATAATGATAATGAATTGATGGACAAATTTTACTTGCAACTTATAATTTCAAGGATTAAAAAGTCAGGTTTTGAATTTCAAGGACCAAAATGACTCGGACTTACACTCTTAAGGATCAAAATGAGTATTTTTCCAATATTATATCTATATTTGGGTGTACCATGTATGTGTGTGTGTGTGTGTATATATATATATATATAATTTTAATGATTTAATTAAACTAATTAAGTTAGTACATTTACCCCACATCTATCTACATTAAGATTATGCAAAATATCCTTAATGTGAGAGACTTAACAAGAAAAGCGACTTACTTACTCTCACAATGAGGTGAAAAAATATACTATCCTAAATGTTTTATGTGCTCGGAGAAGAATTGAGCTGTCTGAGTTTGAGATAAATGACTAATATTACTTTTCTTTTAGTTTGATTATAATAGTATTAGATAGTGTTTGGTTCATTGCCTTCTAATATTACTGGTAGTTTAGATTATTTTTCAAAAAGATTATCACGTTTTAAATTGTTGATAATATTATATTGTAATGCTTGGTAAGCACAAGTAATTTAACTTAAAATTTACATTACCATGTTTGACATATCAAAAAGATTACTATGTAATATGCACATTTCGCCATAATACCCTCCAAATAATAACAAAATAAAATAAATAACATAAACAAAAAATAATAAAATAATAAAATAACAATAAAATAATAAAATTGGTTGATGTGTTGTGATTGTGATGGTGGTAGAGGCGGCAACGACAATGGTGCTGCTAGTGATGGTCTAGTATTTGTGGTGATTGTGACAACTATAGCATCCTGTTTTTCCATAATATAGAATATTGTCTTTTGAAGAATAAGCGAAGATTAGCATTACATTGTTAATCAGATATACATTGAACCACATAGTCTCATTTCACAATAATATTAATAATTGTGATTATAAAACAATAATAGTCTAGTTTGCTAATAAGACAAAATTATAGTTAGTTAGTGATGAAACCCCATCAGTCATTTAATCGATTAATCAATTTGACAGTTAACTGTTAATTCTATTATGTCAACCCTTATACTAGAGACCCAAAAGGGAGATCTCAGAACCAGTTCATGTATCTTTAGGGTGTTTAGAGTATTGTTATCCTTATTCTGCGCTGATTCTAGAACTTCAAACGGTTTGCAAATCAGAGTTTTGGTTTAAAAGTTAGGTTTTGGTCCGCATGTATCCAAAACCAATTTTGTCTCTATCTAAGATCTTTCAAAGATCAAAGACAATGTAGAATCCAATTTTACGGTATTTCATTCATATTTAATTTTTTTCAATCCAAATATAACACAATCAAGTCAAAAAAATGCTTTTTAATTTCTCGAGACACCTCAAATTGCGTGACAAGCCAATGCATGTTGGCCATGTCACTTGTTCTCTCTCCTCCATGCTTGCCACTTGGCCATGCATGCAAAATACTTATCTTCGCCAAATCTATTTTTTCTTATTTATTTTAGTTACTTTAAAGGCATCATATAAAGCTTTCCAACAAAAACAACTCATTTTTCTCTCTTTCTCTCATTATTTTCATGTTCAAGACAAGGCTTATGTTCTTTTTTCATCAAATTCTCTACTTCTCCATTATTTTCTCTAAGCTCTTAAAAGAAAGCTCCATCACCACCACCATGGCCACCCATGTCTATGACCTCCACCACCACAAAACATCATCATACACCTCCTTGATCAACTAACTTCCTTCACCAAAATTAAAGCCCTCATCATTCTCTCGAAGAATCTCTAATTTGATTTTAATTTAGGTGGGTTTTTTTGAACTTGGGTGCTAGAATTGTTGTTTATATTTTCAATGTGTTCTTGATTGTGTTTCCCTTAAAATTCTTTCTATGAAAATGCAAATTTCTTGTCTATGAAAACTTGTTTGAGATTCGGCCTCTTTGGGGAATTTAGGGTTCTTTATATTGAGTTTCATTAGTGTTTCATAATTGTGATTTCCTTGTCTTTTTCCTTGGGCAAATATGTTTTTCTTCAACATGCAAAGCTTTGAGCAAAATTGGTTTTTATGAGGAAATGGTGTTATTGAGTTTGAGTTAGTACTTTGAAACCCTTGAAAGATTAGAGTATAAGTTATCAGATAATTATTAATTATTGTGTAGCAAAAATACTATATTTATGTTATGTGAAAAGCAGGGTGTTACAAAAGGGGGAAGAAGAGATGACTATTCACCCCCTCCCCCCCATAAAGAAAAAGTAATAAAATAAAGGAATCATCATGGGCCCTCAGAGAGGGTGTGTCCCAACGCCTCCCAATGCGCTTGGGAAAACGGAATCGACGAAGCGAAGGGACACATGGCAATCCATGAAGGGATCAATTTCCCTTGACGAGGGGCGCGTCAGTCCCACATGGCGAGATGTGACTTATGGCATCTCATTTTGTATTAATGACATGACCTTACAACTAGTCAATTGCGCATCAGCCAATGAGACCACCCAAAAGCACCCAAGAATTTGTTTGAATATCTTGAACTCACGCCACGTTCCCTTCGGCTTGTAACCCGAGTTGGGGGCCCTGTTATGGACTGGCTCTGCGGAGGGCCTAGAAGGAACTAATGGGCCTCCACAAGCACCACACTAAAGAGAAAATCCAACCCACATCCTCAGAGATTCTAGAAGGGAAGGGCGTCATGGATAACCTAAATTGGGGAGCAAGTAAAGTGGGACTCATCTAAAGGAAGCCCATTTGCCCTAATCAAGGCACCTTCCTAGGTTTACCCAATTCTCTCATTTTCCTACACAACCTAACTTGGGCATTGAAGTGCTTACAGGTACCCAACGTTACCGAACTAGCGTACCTTCCAAGGAAGTTCGTCGTCTAAATCTGTGAAGGTATCATACAATATAGAAATTAAAATGGAACACATTTATTTGTTGGTGTGTAACGAGGCTTACACTACATTGTAAAAAAGTAAAGACACATTGAAAGGAAGAGATTTTCTGTCAATCATATTATGGCTCGAGCATAATTTCTTCTCTTAAGAGGATGAATTTGTTTTAGACTAAAAGAAGGAAAGAAAAGTAAAGACAAATATTATGCATTGAGATTATTAATTTTAAGTAACATTTTAATCCTAACTTAAGAGTTAATAACTAAAAGTAATATATATATATATATATATATATATATATATAAAATTAAACTTGAAGAAAAAGAAATTATACTAAAACATTGTACATAGATTTGATATCTAATTTAATAGTAAATTCTCCATATGCGGTTAAAGATATATTGAAGGTGATAGCTTTTAAAAATATATTGAAACTATAAAGTTTTTAAAAATATTATTGTGATGGACATTGACTTTGTTCTTTGTTTTCGATTAAGTTTTGGATTGGGTATCCATTATATCTATTAGTTTTTTTTTGAAATATTATAATCAACAAGAATCAATTTTTAAAAATAGAAAAGGAAATAACAAAGCAGTAAAAAAATTAGGCAAAAAAGAAGCATAACTTATTATTACACTTGATAATTCAAATTAATAACTGTGATTGTGGTTATAACATATTTAATTTGCTGTTTATGAATAAATATAAATTAATAAATGTAAATAAATTATTAATTTAATTTTTTCTTTAATTATTTTTCTAAAATTTTCTAGTAATAACACATGGAATTGCAATTAATGTAGATGGTTTTGTTTTATATATAATATAGATATAGATTGTGCTTTTCTAGTTGAAAAGATTTCAAGTTGACGAAAAGATTTTAGACACGCCTTTGAATTTATTACTACTTGTAAAGTACTGCTACTCAATTCAGACTATAAGAATCTTTTAAGAATGAGTTGTTATCCAGACAACCTAATTTAACAATTCTTAAATAATTATATTCATAAAATTAGAGTCAATTGACACATTAAATAAAATAAAGACTGATAAAATAAAGATAAATATGAAAAAATTTAATTAAATTTTAATAATATTTAAGATAACATAGGATAAAAGTTTATAGTATAAGCCAACTACTATTACTGTTGTTGTTGCTACTGCTATTGCTACTCTTGTCACTGTTCTTGTTGTTGTTGCTCCTGCCACTACATAATAATAATAATAATAACAATAATAATAATAATAAATATATTATTATTGTTATTATTATTTTCTTGTTAATAATAATAATATTATGATTATTATTATATTTATTATTATTATTTTATTACTATCAATATTATTATTTTATTATTAGTATTATTATTAATATTTATTTATTGTTATTATTATTATTACTACTATTATTAATATTATGATTGATATTATTATTATACTAATTTTTTTTAATGTTGTTATTATTATTATTATCATTTTATGATTTTTTATTCATCACATCCTTATCAAGTTTAATCATTCTCCCAAAAGGTAAATTAACTTATCCATTAAAATAATGGATAATACAAAGCAATAGCAGACTAGATAAGTTTATTTAATCAGGTCTAATCTGATATGTCAAATGGCCCTAAAAAAAGTCTCAAAATTATCAAATTGAGCTTTTATAATATTATTTTTTTTAGAATTAAAAGATCTTATTTTGATTTTTTTTCACTGTTTGCCACAGTGAAACAAGAATGAGCCATGCATATTTAATGACACATAAAATCATATAATCAAATAATAAACAAATTAGAGAAGAAAAAAAAACTAAGCAACTAAGAAATTTTCATAACACAATAACCAAACTCAAGTAATGAAAAAATATAAATAAAAATTCGATAAATAATGTTTAAATCTCCTGACTCATTCTCTTACTATTAAATAATGTAAAAAAAATGTATCTAATGTCTTAAAATTTTTATAAAAAAAATTCAATTTTTACCTTATTTAATAGTTAAGAAGTTTAAAAAAATGAATTAATAAGCTCAAGCATTACTCAAAGCGAATTAGGTAAGCTAACTGCTTTTGACTTTAGTATTTATAAGTCAATTTGATGATACTATTAACCTTATAAAATTAACTTCTTAATACCAAATAATAAATGATTTGAAAAACATAAAAAAATAAATAAATTAAATGTATCATAAATAATTTGAAAACCTTGTAAAAATAGTTAAATTGCATTCTATTTGTTCTGTTACAGCGTGGGAGAAAAACTGAAAATAATCCACAATTCACTGGTACCGCAAAGATGTTCAAATACTATGGGGAACTGGGGATAGACATCAATAATATAATTTGGATGCTTTTCATTTCTTTTGGCACAGAGGATCTGTCAACAATAACGCCGTCGTTAGTAGAGGAATCCAAAGCACTCAATTTTCCCCCGTCACCCTTTTTCTATTATCTATGGTAAAACAGTAGAAAAGTTGAAATACCAAAAGAAACTAAAAACTAAGTTTCATACATCTGTCAATATTAATGAAGATACAATGACAACATAGGCCAGAAAAAAGAAAACGGCAATCTGTATGAAAAACTTTGGATTTTCCCTCATGTTTGGGGATGTCACAGACCTGTAAAGCAAAAAATGGATTGTATGAGAAGATGACTTAAAATCCATGAGGAGGAACAAACAAAACATGCTAGCAAAAGCATGTTGTGATTTCACACTCTTAAGCACAAGTTACCTAGCGATTCGCTGAGAGAGTCTATGGAAAGGTAAACTTTGTATGAACACAATGCCTGGTCCTGTTAGAAGAGCTGTCACCCCATTATCACCCTGCAATTTTGAGGTCACAATCATCATATACACCAATTTCTTAGGGAAGCAAATAAGATGTGGGTTAAAAGAAAAGCTATGGCAAGCAGATAAGGGTGGCATGTGGTTGCATCATCCTAGATGCTATAGCATAATCAACTGCCAACTACTGGGAATCTTGGTTTGACTAATTTAAACCCCCAATTTTTCCTTGAATCAAATCTTAGTGATAATCCACAGTCCACACAACTATAAGTTACTAGCCACAAAGACAGCATAAATGTAAGGCATGAAATGCTATCACATTTATATTTCTACTAAACCAACCATAGTTCATGAACTCACACACAAAATCATGATAACTATGTAATAGCAGGAACATACAAAGTCTTAGGTAACATAAGCTACTTACTCCAAACATTGTCCTTCTTGGAGGACCATTATATTTTATTTGGATATTGACTGAACCCGTCACAGCAACAATGCAAGAAACATCAACAGCTAGAACTTCACCGATCTCAAGATTTTTCTGTACAACTAGAAATTAAGAGAACCCAAATGATCCAGAATAAGTAATGATAAAGGAATATAATAACAAAGAAAATTGAAAATACTGCAAAGATAGACCCTAATCAAGAATGACATTTAAAAGTTGGGAGATAAATTGGGATGGGGGAAAGAGTCTCAATTGAAAATAAAGAAATAGCTTTTAAAGTATGTATTTATCAGTCAACAAAAGTATACCAGATCCACCAGCTAGTATGAATGCAAGCCCTTGGCCTGATATCTTCTGCCTCAAAAATCCCTAAAATAATACAATCATGGTTTCAGAGAAATAATATATATGCATGACAAGGAGACTTCTCAGATTCCCTTTCCTATAGAAAACTTCTTATTTTGAAAGATATGTTGTAATAATAAATTTTAAAAGTGACTTGGGGGAAATTATAATTGCTTTCTCAAGAATAGAAGTCATGTGCGTGGTGGATTATATGGTAGAACCACACAGTAATTAAAACCAAGAAAATACACCACCATATAGATTGGTTATGTACAAGCCCTGGCGCACAAGTCACACCAAGACTGACCATTAGACAAGGAATGTATCCTAAGAAGTTTCATGTCTATAGTATCATTTGGTACAAACAATACTTCAATGTAGACATTGTAACCAACACAGATTGCAACATTGTGGAGTCGGGAACATTTTGGCCATTTTATGCAGTGTATCAATATAAATATATTCAAAAAAGAAAAATGAGATTGCATGCCAGGCAAGTGATACCAAATTACCAATTGCCAAGTATATTTAGTAACAAAGACAATAAAAATAATAGGAAACATCCCAGTTAGCTCACCTCAGCACCAGCAACAATATTACGTCCCCTCTGGTCAACTATGTTGTTGACTTTCACATCATTGACAGAGCAAAGAAATGCATCTGGCTACATAAATGTGAAAAGTGGTTATGTCATTCTCTGGTCCTCACATTAAAAATGAAAAATCAACAAACAGTAACCTAGTAGAAATCAAATTTAGTATTTAAAATCACTCCAAGAAATTCAAGTTTACAAATCAAACAACAATTGCAAACAAATTAGTCATACCTGACACAAAATCTCTCCATTAAACATCGCCAAATCAATCTGTATTTGCATGAGTAACAAACACGTATAAAGAAGGCTTCAGTCAGACGAATCCAAATATTTGTTCCAGATACAGATGATGAATTTGGCAACTTCAAACAAAAAGAGAAATAACACATGAAAAAGTGTAGAGATGCATTTAAGCACAAACCGGGAGAATTCTTGCAAAATAAGGTGCAGCAATTCCAACAAATCCATCACTTGGTCCAGAATTGCGAAGAACAATGTTAGTTATAGTTTTGCCAAATAGCCACTGCCATATGCCAACTTCATTTTCTGGAAGATAGGCATTTTCCATTTCAATGGACCCAGACATAAAGCACATGGAACCTACAATTGCATTAGCATAGAAATTTCATTTAAATACTCAGGCGAAACCCACAAATTCAAACTATAGTTATGTATGCACAGACACAATTGTTTATGTGTTTTTGTTGATGACAACATACATATGAAGATAACACAGCTAGAAAACTACTACGATTCTAGGAAAACACCAAAAAAATCATCTACCATCTCTGACACTAAAACTTACATCAGGTTCAGGTTAATGCATAGTTGATAATCCTTCCCCTTTTAATAATGACGGAAAAGCTAAGAGCTAGTGAGCCAACAAAAGAAAATCATTTAAACCAAAGATCGCAAGCAAATTAAAACAAAATGTCAAGACCAAAAAGATCATTAAATAAATAAAAACCAAATAAATTGGTTATCTCATCCCCATTTGATGCTCAAGAGTCATGACCACTATTGGCCATGTTAAACAAATAAACATCAGAACACATAATTGACCTAAGCCTCCAGCAAAACTCATTATTATCCACAGATATCATGTTTGCATCAATATCACATTCAAGCATATAGTTGTATTCACAGGTCAAAATGGCAGGGCAAACATTCAGTCATCTGAAGTCTACAAGGAAAATCATCGGGGAAAAAGATTCTAGACCCATGAATAAAAGTCCCCAACAACTTACCAGGCTTTGCAATAATTTTTTCTTGTGGCTTCAACATTATCTGTATGCAAGAACCAAATCAAGAGAGATGTTATACAATTGTGGATAATATAAAAAGAAAAGTGAAAAGGATTCCAATTTTAAACCAAGTATGGTCATTCATATACCTGAACCACCTGAGCTTCACCCCCTAAAATCTGAAAAGGTATAATTGCATCCTGTGGACTCTAAACAACATATCATGAAAAATTCATCATCAGACCATGAGAAGGATGTTTGGAGCATTTCATTTTCTTTCCTTTCTTAAAATATAGTCCTATCCCATAATAAGTTGGGTGCATAGAGACACACTATATAAACAATGCTCGAAATCAAATAACATTTAGGGGTTTAATCATAAGAAGATATACGAATCAAAATACTAAAATAATTTTCCTATCTCTAAAATTTGTGTTATGGTTAGTAGTCAGCTTTTCCCATTTTCTTGCATCTATTTTGCTCTTTATTTGGGAGTTTAACTTCTCCTTGTCTCCTAATCCCCTGACCCTATGAAAGCCAACTCTTTTTCTGAGAACAGTATGCTTGAAAATAAAAGAGTATAACAATTTCATTTTGCACATTCCAAGGAAATGTGTAATTAACGGAGGGATCAAAAGCTCAAATTAAATTTTGTTGATAAAGTTGATAAATGATCATTCATGAAGCCACCTCATCAAACTAACTAAACACCAACATCAATTCCAAAAACTCAGCCACAAATATTAGAACCACAAATTAATCTTCTAGTACTAAAATTTCACAAAATTTAAACCTAGATGAGGAATCATTAATGCAGCAAACATACTTCAACTCACCTAAAATGCCTAAATTAATGAAAGCAAATGACTGGAACCAAGGAAAGCTTAAAAACTATATAATTTTTATTGTCAAAGGCAAGGGCAATAATTGATGCAAGTACCTGATAAACATAAGGCTGAAAAGGTGTTGAGAAAAATGGTGCAGCCATGGCTGAGACACAGGGATTACTTCTAAGTTACTGGAGATAAAGAGCCTGTTTAAAATCAAATACACGAAGAAATCAATTGAGTTTTTATTGAAGAATTTCAATTATATAATGTAATAAATTCTCATGTTTTATGAAACTCAATTGAAATCTGATATTCAGACAGCCTTTAAAATCAATGGAGTTCACTTAAATATTATATAATAACAATAATAACCTTCATTAACATATTCACCCACTGACCCAAAAGCAAATTAAGTAAATGAAAATATGAAGTTACAATCATGGTTATCGAATCTTGAATTTTGAATCTTGAATCATATAGAAACGCAAGTTTCAGACATATAATGAAAACCATAAACACAATTGATATTCTAGACTAAGAATTGAGAAAACCAATAACATAAAGTCATCATCAAAGTCATATATAAGCTCAAAAAACACAAAAGTCATCATCAATAAAGGGAGTGAGGAAGTTAATAAGGACTGAGGAGGAAGAAAGGAAGAAAAAGGAGTGGCGAGGGAGATGATGATCCTTCAACAATGAGAAAAGGAAAAAATCAGCTCTGTTTTGAAGTGAAGTAGAAAGGGCGGTAAGAAGTGTCTCTGTTTGGTGTGTCTTTCTAAATTTGAGCTACACAACAGTAACATTGAATAATAACTAGAGGAGATGGTACCAAGGGTACCAGAAACTAATGAAAAACTGCTCTTGAAAACTGTTGTTTTATGTAAAACCACTTTTTTTTGAAAAAAAAATAATAATAAATGGACAAAAACTGCAAAACATGAGATGGGAAATGACAAAATAGCAAAATGTAAATGTAAACAATAGGAAGTTACATAAAGGGTACTATTGGATAATTTAATCAAAAAGCAGTTGAAAGTTCACAAAGCCTTTATTAGTGGTAAAGATAAAGATATAATATAATAGAATAAAATAATAGTCTATTTGGTCAAACACTGATAAGGAATAGTAGGAGGTGCTAAACGCACTTTTTGCCTCTGGTTTAAAAAATATAGGAAAGTCTTGATTTTTTGGATCTTGATTAGGTCAAAAGTGACCCGCTGCGAAACCCACGCAAAGGAAAACCTAGCATGAAAGCGCAACGCCATTCTGAATTGCCTTTGACGAACGATTCATGATTCCAATGCGAATTGCACAATTCTGTCTGCAAATCGCTCGATTCAAACACCCAAGTGATTCAATCATGCGATCTGAATCACGAGCAACACAAATCGGATCAAATTGCACGATAATGTTTATAGTTGATACAGGAATTCAATCAATCAATTGATAGTTCAGCATTACTAGCAGGGAACCTTATCTTAAACTTATAAATGCAATGTAGACAGGTTTATTCCCAATGTTAGCCACTATCATTTTCTATTAACAAAGTTTAGAGCACAAAATTGCCAAAATCAGGTTTCCGCCTCAAATAGAATTTACAAGATATATTCACCTGCATATCAAACTAGCAGTTACTTATTAATTATTATCTTTTGACTATCAACTTATCCTTCTTATCATTGCCCATTCATCAGAAGCTTTTGCTCACCGAACATATTACTTACACTTTTCTTGGCAAGACTAAAAGAAACAACTGCTTTCTTTTTCTTTCCATTTTGCCAAACAGCTACCAAGCAGAAATACTCACAAGTTATGTCTCAGGCTATTGGTATTTTGACAGATTAAGCTACCCTATAGGAATGATCGATATAAAGTAGATCACAGCTTCAATTACACAGCTTTAAACTGATGACTAGGGATGCTGGAAATGAGAATGGCAGATGGGTACAGAGGCTAATAATCGTTGCAATCCAAAACCACATGATAACAAACATAACCAGTTTATAACGTGCAGTTAGTGTACTTTCAAACATAATACAACATTGTAGACAATCAAAATCCCTAGATCCTAAACAGCAAACACAATTCCCCAAATTTGAATTATCTAAGGACTAGCCAAGTGACCCACTCACGTGAGCACTTTCATCTCATTTTCTTCTCTGATCACTCGTGTCCCCAAAGAACCAAACCAACGAAATGAGATAGCAACCCCATAAAGAAGCACCCATTTACAGATAGAACGGGTGAGCACACTTACCCTACAAATTAAACCCAAATTCATAACCAGATTTATAAGGTGAAAACTAAAGGCATAACTGATGCAGATATCCAAATTGTTAGAAACGAGAAAGCCCGTTACTGTGCTTATGCAGTGCTGCAGGTATGTTGCACAAGCCGTTACTGTGCTTATGTAGTGCTGCAGGTATGTTGCACAAGTACGGATACCATATACAGGATACCGGATACCAGGTACAGATATGGGATACGAAAATTTAGCAAAAAATAGGGGTACAGCTACGTCAAATATATATATTAGTTCCTCTTATATCCAACTATAAACAAAATGCACACTGCAGCAATAACATCATGCCGCAGCCTGCCAGTACCGAAAACACACACATACACACAAGAGACTTCGTCGTATATCCCAAAAACAAATGCGCATTACAGCAAACAAAATTCATGAAACAAGCTAAAATCCATGAATACAAGCCAACAACAACCATCAAATACCAAACAGCAACCCCAAACAACTAACAAGAAATGGGATAAAAACAGTGGAGAAAAATTACGCGATGGACTGGATGGAATCACTAACAGTAGAAAGGGGGAGATTCACGCAGAGCTGCCGGAGAAGAAGACCTTGAAGTCGCGCCGCCACCGCCGCTATGTTGTTGTTATCGCCGGTGAGGGGGTGGTTCGTCTTCAGAGTGTGTGAGATGTAAGAACTGAGAAGAGAAGATGGAATTGATCTAATGTGTCGACAATGACGAATAGGGTTTGGGATCTCTCGTCTCTGCCTGAAGCAATTTAAGAAAATAAAAATGCAAAATAAATAGCTCGTTGAATTTTAATTGGGTACCCAATCGAAGAACGTAGGCTCAGTCAGATCTGGGTTGATCAAGCCATTCCCATGCGAGTGCGAGTATGATTCAGAACAAAAAGCGTTTGGAGGGGTAAGAGGAAGGGGGTATGATTCAGAACAAGTTAATGCGTTCGCTGTTGCAGTGTGTAGGTGTACACGTGTGTTCCTTTCTTATGTGGCTCATTTCTATTGGCAAATGCGTTCAGTCTTTGATATGGCTAATTCCTATTGGCTACTGTTACGCACCAATAGGATGAACCTGAGAGGTTGTGTATAACTCTAATCTTGGACGGTTACAAGAACTTGAAGGCCATGAACATATTGGTTGATGATGGTCTTTGACGGTGGTGGTGGTACTTACAAAAAATGACGCTCAAGTTAGCTTGAAAGTGAATATGAGATAAAATAGTAGTTAGAGAACGTACATAGGCACAAACGAAGTTCATGCATATATATTGTGCGAGAGACGTTGAGGTTTTATCCATTGAGGCTCTTCGAAATTGAAACAACTATCATGATGAGGCCAATTATGTGCTCTATAATTGTGTATTCATGACATCTAATGACGGTTATGCAGGTTACACTTTCTTCAACGGTTACGCATGTGATGAATGACTCATAATTGTTTGAGCTTCTTGACCATTTAGGTTGAGCGTTACACTCTAAGGTCATCTCAGATTCCTATGTTTGGCTTGATCATCTCAAGCATGTGTTTATCTCGGGCATATGAGATTCATGTTGTGTTGTTTAGGTTTTGGACCGTAACATAAGCCTTCTAGTTGATATGTGAGAGAAGTCACATGTCAGGTACGAGACAATAGGTTCCCCATATACCTTAATGATGTATTATGACGGTAACCTATGTACTGAGATAGTCACACATTTCTTACTTGAGTTGAGGTCATTCCTCGTGTGACATAATTTTGTCATCATTATTTTATGGGAGAATGAACGACTGATTTGATAGTAACTAGGTACAACATGTCTATGAATCAAATAATAATACCCCTATCTTTCATGTGTGTTGTTACTTATTTACCCATGACTCTACAATTTTTGCGGCAAGAGAGTGCGGTTTTTGAAAAGCGCTTACCTTTCCTTTCACTTCATTTATAATTTTTTTGTAACCGCTTATCCTCCTCCTTCCTACTTCTTCTCCTTCATTCTTTTGTTTTGTTGTTGTGGAGCCTCAAGAATATGCTTTTGTTGGCCTTGTTGCTCCTTTTTTCTTAGTACAAGCTAACACCAGTTGTTGATCTCCTTTTTTATTTTAGGTATGTACTTTGTGGTTAAGTCATTTGGATGCATAGCTAGGTTTACTTTAGGTTATATGTGAAGATAGCTTTCTTGAGTCTTTTTGGATAATTTTGTGTGTGTATGTGTGATGTGTGTGAAAGCATTAAAGTTTGGGAAATTTTTGGGGTTTGGAGGTGGTTTTTGAGATTTGGGTTTATGTGCATGTTTCTTGGTCTAGGCATTGAATATTGATTCTAGTGCTTATCCCTAGAAACAATGACGCAATTTCTGCGAATTTTTCCTCTGTAGAGATGGGGGAGGGACGGGTAACGGCTTGGTCCATGATACCTTAACTAGGTATTTAGGGGAACCATAGGTTTATATATCTCGTACCTTTTCACCTCCTATTGATATATTGGACTTTGTAACCTTAAGGTTTGGTTCCCCCTTCTTTCTTGTGTCAAGTGTCCATGGCAAGACCAATTCCACCCACATTTCGTCACTTATGTCGTCCAGAAGACGTTGAAAAGTATAATTGGGTCAAAAAGGAAGTGCTGGAGATGAAATCTAACATGGGTGATGTTGTTGTTAATTGTTTTGATTCGTTAAGCAGAGTTAGTAGAGAAAAAGATTTTGCTGATGAGTTTATCACCATGCGAGCCTCTGAGAACGAGCGTATATGCTTCTCATACAATGACGGCGAGGTGCCATTGCTATAAATATATGAAGCCTTTTTCAATTTTGAGACTTCTTTTTACCGATTTTGAACTGTCTTTTTCTGGAAGTCACCGGCCTAGCCCCTTCACAACTTTATCCCAACAGTTGGGCCTTCATTTTATCCTTCAAAACCTTGTGTGACTATGTCATTTTACCATTAACATTGAACGTCTTCTTTAATGTGTTCCAATTTTACAAGTCGATAGACTGTTTGGAAGGTTGGATTTGCCTTAAAGGTCCCTCAAACATGGCTTCATTCAAGTCATTTTGATTTATCTTTTCATGCTTTTAAAATTCGGTGGTTTAAGGTGTTTGTCGGGGAAGGTGTTAAATCGTACTTTTTTGAAATCCATGGGGACCTTAGGTTTTCTTTTTGCTGGAACAAGAACTACTCTTGTCCTGATTCGAGTCCTGGCATGCTTGGGTGGGAGAAAACCTTTACTCAAAGCATAGTGGATGTTTTCCATAAAACGGGAGACTTAGTGGTAACTAAATAACTTCTTTGGGAACCTAAAACAAAGAAGAATTACTTTGGTGTAATTCTCAACTTTTATGCTTTATATTCTTCCATTTTTAGCTATCTTGATACTAATATATTTTCTTCTTTCTTGTAGCTGAGATGGAAGACAAGATACACAGTTTAATGACATCAAGGCCCTCAAGGAAGCTTCCATCGGACCCAAAGTTCTTCCGCTAATCCCACACCTTCTGTTAAGGCAGTTGCACCCGAGAAGAGAGAGACCAGCAAAAGAAAGAAAGAATGTGTACAAGGTTGAGGTTATGGATATTATTGAATCTCCCAATATTATTGAATCTCCCAAAGGTAAAATCAAAGAGAATAAAGGCACTTTCATATTTAGCCAAAATGTGGAGCCCTCTCCAATTGTCAACTCTTTCTTCTCAAAGCAGGATAGGGCTTATCTTAAAGATAATTCTTATTCTAATATGTTGCATGTCGGTCTCTGATCCAGTTTGTGAAGCACTCTGTGATGACCCTTAGAAGATAAAACAAAAAAAGAAGGGGGAGAAGGGCGTATCGCGCAAGACGCAGGGATCATCTCGCGCGAGATGCTAGTCACAGGGTACGTCTAGCACGAGATGATGTTGCAGGAGAGCAAAAGTGGTTTCTGGAGCTCGTCTCACGTGAGACGAGTGTGAGAATTAGTCTCACATTGATTAGTGTTGTAGAAGGGGGTTTCCTCCTCCCCCTATATATAGAGACTTCCTGTGAGTGTTTAGACTTGCTAATTCACTCCAAGAGCTTTTGTGAGACTTTGCACCCAAGTTAATTTTTATTTCTTTTCTCCCTCTCGTCTTTTGTTCGTGGGGAAGCAGTGTCTCCACGTAGAGTGTCACTAGCGCCCAGCTTAGTACTCCTTAACATTCAGCCACTTTCACGTGATTGGCTTTCTTCACTGTCTATTTTAGACCATATATCTATTTTTAAAGTTTTTTATTTATTTTATTTTATTTATTTTAGCAGTATTTTATTTATGAATGTTTTATAAAATCCTAGGAGGTGAAATTTATTATTTTATTTATGAAGTTAGTTATTCTTTTATTTAATTAGCTATTTTCTTATGATTATTTAGTTAGAATCCTTTTTACTTATGAAATAAATATTTATGAAGCTATTTTAGAAAATCATGAAATTATTTTAGAACTGCATGAGACCACATTTTATTGCATTAAATATATTCATGTTGTGTGTATATGATTAGCATTAAGTGATATAAATATTCATATTATTTAGCTAAACCCTAAATAAAAGATGATGGTTGCAGAAAGATTTTGGTGGGAAAAGACTTATGTTAAGGAAAGGTTCTGGCTAAGGACAAGACTTGGTACTTAAGATGTCCATTTTGACGCACCTCTCTTACCTGAGAATCTCTCCAAGCATGAGATCTTAATCAACCTTTACTTTTTCAAGATAAAACACTTAAAGATATTAAGTTATGTTATGATATCAATATAAGGATTATGTAATGATGATCATACTATATATTTAAAACTGTTCTCATGGGAGTATATCTAGGATAAAACTGTAAGTCAACGACAACCTACGTTGACCCTGGTATACATTGTACTATCGTAAAATAGAATATGATTCATGTAGATTTAGGGCAAGACCGTAAAGTCCAGACATGATAGCCCATGATGCCCAGTGTCATGTATCATGTAGATTAGGACTAACTATCAGGAATTTATGGACTCGGGTCAGTGTATCCCCAACTGTCGTGGCCTAGATGCTTGAGTAGTGCATCCAGGATAATGCATCATAAAGCAAAACCGTAATGCTCGAAATGTCTATCTAGAGAACTCATCACTTGCTTATGTTCTTATATGTTTTTAAGATTATTATTATCAGTATTATGAACATTTTCATGTGTTATATATATATATATATTGCATTTGCATGTCATTGCTACCAATTGTCCCATGTCGTCGTGGGGTTTGCCATTCACTGAGCGATGACTCATCCCTTATCAACCTTTTTCATATACCATCGACGAAGACATGCCACTCATTCAGTAGGCAATTTGGACTCTTGGTGAGCTTCATGTTGTTACGAAGTATTCTTTAGTTATTTCAGTCTTTATGATAATTTATATTCATATCAGTCTTTTAGAGTGCTCCAGTGGACTACAAGCAGAGTGTAATGTATTTTGAATTATATATATTTCGTATTTTGTAAAGAATCTTTTTATTAATTATATTATACTGTGATGTTTTGATTTTATTTAAAAGTATTTCCTTTTTATTTATACAAGCTGCGCATTTTTCAATATTAGCACGCTAGGAGGCTTTTGTAAGAGAACTAGTCCCTTGCGTCCCGGTAACGATTTTTAGGGTCGTTACACACTCTCATTCTCCAACAACTTTATGATGACGTTGAGTCACTTAAGGAGCGTCTGGGCAAGCTATCTCTAGAAGCAGATTCTTCAAAGAAGAATTATAAAAAGTAGATAGTTGCACTGAAGAAGTCTCTCTAAGAGACCCGAGATGCTTTGAATGACTTGGAAGCCGAGTTGAGGATAGTGGAGAAGGACCAAGATGTTTCCATTGACGAAACGAAAGCTACTGATGCCAAGTATCTTGACTTGTTGAACCAGGTAGAAGGAGATATGGAAGGCCAATTCAACTCTATGATGGATCAGGTCAAACTGGTAGTTGCTAACGCCGGCTTGCAAGTGGAATTGTCGGAGGTGTCAAGGGGAAGTTGTAGATGGAAAGATTGTGAAGCCTTCCCAATAAAAAACTGAGACTATCCTTCCCGAGATCATTACAGGCCATGCCAAGGAATACAGCACTAATATCGAGACAACTTGACATTTGTATATTTGCATAAGTTACGATGATGCAATGAACATAAGATCGACGCAATGTCTCTTGGATGTGTCACTAACCAAGGAATTTGGGAAACCAACCAAGACAAAAGTTGCAACAAAATCCACACGAAAGCAAATAAGAAAAAAAGATAAGTTATTCTATATATGTTTGTATTATTTCCTTATTCATGTACGCATGTTTGCTGTCAGTTCCTTAGGACACTGAGTTTCATGGTCTGACATTATGAACAAGGCAAACAACAAAAAGGGTAGTGGAGATGGTGAATCTCAAATTGAAGAAAATGACATGTATACTACTCACAACTGTTCAATGAAAGATAATATAAAACCATAATTGGAACATGAGATTCAACGAAAGTTCAAAAGGGAACATAAAAGTCTCCTTAGGAGAACATCTCAAGTTAGATAAACATCCTTGAAGCAACACCTCAAAAACTCATGCCTTTAATGACGATCAAAGTCTCATTGAGAAAAGATCTGAAGTCGGAGCACACTCCTTGAGGGAATACCTTGAGTCAGATGTCGATCAAAATCTCCTTGAGAAAACATGTCAAGTTGGAGAACCCTCATTGAGGGAACACCTTGTCTCAGAAATGAGCTCATAATAAGGGCATGTACTTCTCTACAAACTTAATCCATTAGTTTGAAATAAGCGTAGCATCCTCGTCAATTGGACCATGACAAAGTTACAAAAACATGGAATTCAAACCAAAGAACATGGATGTGACAAACACGATCACTGAATGCCTCAAGGTATAAATTTATCTCACCAACACCATATACCTTGAAACACTGACAAGGGCATTGGGAACTAAGATAGCAAACCAATGTGGTGTATCTCGTGGAATATTTGGCAAAGAGGCACCCTAAGCTTAGTATATTCAAAGAATTTATTTGGCTTAGGTCCTCGACTCTCTCTTCTATTCTTCTCGGGGAATTTCTTTCTTGATGCTTCTTGGTTCCCCGATAGGCACCCGTATCACCTTCTTCTTCATTAATGTATTCTTCAGCTTGACGTATGAAATCTTGCACAGTTTTAAGTAGTCTTCTAATAAGAGATCTTGAAAACTCACCTTGCCTCATCATAATGTTACAAGCAAATTGGATGAACTCGAGATGTTACCTGTAACTTTGACCTTCGGTGATTCCAAGTGCTTGAAGGCGACAAACATGGTGGTAGATGATGGCCTTAGACGACAGTGGTGGTATCTGTAAAAGACACTTTGATGCCCAAGTTAGCTTAAAAGTGAATACGAGATAAAATAGTAGTTAGAGAACGTACCTGAGCGAACGTACCTGAGCATAAATGAAGTTCATGAATATATATTGTGAGGCAGTCATTGAGGTTTTGTCCGTTGAGGCTCTTTGTAACTAAAATCGCTATCATGATGGGCCATTTATGTGCTTCATAATTGTGTACTCAACATTGGCGAAGATTCCAAATGGTGCAATTCAAAAGAAGAAAATGGGTGATGACCAATCATGTGGGGTTAGGGTTCAACTTTTTTACTTTAATCCTATGACACAAACTAACCCAATCTTAATAGGTAATGCTACACAATCCGACATAGTAGAAACCTAACCACATTCCAACATTCATGTTAAAGATCGATGCCAAAACCAAATTGGTTCAATGTCTAACTAAATTTGTTCAATAACATTGTAAAATTCATTTAAAATTAGAGTAAATAACACAAATCATTCTTCAAGTTTGGAGTTATTGCACTTCAATCAATTATTAAAAAAAAAATAGCATTCCATCCTATTTGTGCATACCACTAACTATAAAATTGCCATTGGGTCCATCTTCATCTTTCTGATACCTCCTTGCTCTTTATCTTTAAACTCAATTTGTTTAGAATCTTAATTATAGTTTTTTTGAAGATTTGCAGGGATTATTAGCAAATCAAGTAGCTAATCTTGAAAGCCCCATGTTTGCGATAACTTAATACATTGTTGATAGAGTGATGTTAAGAAGACATTCCTCAGGTCAAGTTCTCCCTAATAGAAGTATAATGATGTGGTGGAATTTGCCGATCTAGAGCCATAGGAATACATAGGCATTTATTTAGGAAATTAATGTCTACTTTAAACTATCAATACAAGTACTCTTCTGATATCCTTGAACCACAACAAAAGTTATTGAGACATGTAAAACTGCATGCCCTCATTCGAGTCATCTAGTGAGAATTACTTTCTCAAAAACTACAACGATAAAAACATTGATAGTCAAAGGAAGAACATATTCGACGATGAAAACTATAGAACTCATGGGGTGACTTTTCCAACTGGATCATTCTCTTTAAATAGAGTGGACGACAAATCTTGAAACTCAACAACCTCGTGAGTATGAAATTAATTATGATAACATGAAATCATAGTTTGTGGTAAAGATTTAAATAAATTTGTTTTAGAGATAAGAAACATGAAGTTAATGCGAAAAAAAATAAGACAAACTTAATGTTAATTTCATAGTTAATTACATGTATAAGTAGGTTGAAGTACTAATTTTTTTTAATCAAAAAGTAGAGTGTAGTGCAATATAACTCAAAACCTTAAAAGTAGTTAGTACTCTATTTATCCTTAAAATTATAAATCACTTTCATAACCATCAATAGATTTACCTATGTTTCTTTTCCCAAAAAAAACCACTTCACTTATATTTGGTCTTTGGGAGTGCCACTCCACCATGTCTAGTGCTACTCCCACTTGTCTTGAACTTTTACCTACTTACCCTATAAGAGAGATTATTAGGTGCACTGAGAGCAAGACACCCCATTTACTCTATTCTATTCAATATGCAACACATCAGATTTATGGGTCCCACATGTCTTCTACTAAACCACTTGAGTTAACCATGGCCAACTAACCATCTCTCTTGCTCTTTCTAATTTTTTTCAAATCCCTTTTCTCTTCTCTTCCCCTTTCGCCACCAAACCACTTCCTTCCCCACCCACAAAATCCTCTACCGGCGACTGCAAGCGAGTATTCCACCGGCAACCTTGAGCGAGCACTGCATCGGCCACAATGAGTGAGCACTCCAACGAGTGACGATGACTCCACCGGTGATTTCTCGAGCATGAGCGAGCAAGCAAGCTAGGCTCCCTTCACGATGAAAATATTCTATCAAATGCCCCTTGCATTTTGCTGCTTCTCTTGGAAAATAGTTACCTTCTTTGTCTCTCTCTATCTCTCTGATTCATAAGAGACTTATGTAATGCGTTATCATATGTGGAAAGAAAAATACTACTATATATGCTCCTGCTCTCATCTCTTTAGACAGCCAATCCAATTAAGTTTGTAATACAACTTCTTTAATATGAAAAAAGAAGAAAGAGAAAATTTGGAAGAAAGGATTTCAAATTATTCATTTGCTTGCGCTCGTGGACTTATTGCTTGTGCTCGTCGCTTGTGGCAGTCTGTTGACCAGCTCGGAATGGTCTCTCGCAGAGGATGTTGTGGGTGGGGAAGGAGGTGGTTTGGTGGTGAAAGGGGGAGAGCAAAGAAAGGGGATTTGAAAAAAAAAGATCGAAAGAGAGAAAGAGTGTTAGTTGCCATAGTTAATTCAAGTGGTTCAGTGGGAGACACGTGAGACCCATAATAAATCTAATGTTTTGCATGCTGAATGGAACAGAGCAAATGGAGTGTCTTGCTTTCAGTGCACCTAAGAATTTCTCATCCTATAATACCCTTCTTCTGTTATAATTAACGCATTAGTTACTTGTTACTTATTATTGATAAACTTTTTGATCAAAATATAAATTCAATTAGTAAAATATTTAATATGTATCTCATGGTTTATTTTCTTATAATGGAGACTTGATTTTACGCCTTTTGGTAATTAATTTACGTAATTTAATTTTTCATATGTAAATTAATATTAATTTTAAATTTCCTTGATACGAAATTTTTTAAAATAATATAGCAGTCAGTATTTAAAAAACTTAAATTAAAAATTGCACTAGAAAATCATTATAAACACTTACATGCCTTATTTTATAACATCTAGTATTTATATAGTTAAATAACTATCAAAATAAACATATGATATCATCATTTATTATTATAGACTAATTAATTTTTATTATAATTTTTTATTCTTAAAAACTAATATAACTTAATATATTGAATTATTTATTTACCCACATAAATGGCGTTTAAAATGGTTTTTTTTAAGAAACATTGAGACCATCTATGATAAATTATTTATGTTAAATAAATTATATGTTATATATTTTTAAGCAAAATAAACCTTTAATAATTTATAGAAAATAAAATAATGAAAAAACTATAATAAAAATTATCTAGTCAATAATAATAAATCATGGTATCATATGTTATTTGGCCTTTTTTGTTTTTAACTATAAGTTATACATTATGGTTTAGTAGTATACCTTTTATAGTTGTTTATTTTTGTTTAATAATTGTAAAACAATATTTATCGCTATATTATTTAAATAATTACTATATCACAAATATTTAAAAATTAATTTAATATTTAGATATTAATAATTATATTAAATAAATTAATTATTAATAAATGATATGTTTAACATTTATTGACCTATGTAAAAATAAAAAAATAAATTAAATATTAAATAATTTAACATATTTTAATAAAATTTGATTAATGTTAAGTAATTAATGTTGGTTAAAATAGAATAAGAGTATTATAGAGTAAATATGTAAAAGTTTAAGAGAGTGAAGGCGGCGCTAAACATAGTGGTGTGACAATAACTTTTAAAATAATTGTCACTCCTCTGTGGGACTCCAGTAATAAATGAATTAAATTTTTTAAAAGGAGACTAATCTTTAAATTTTAGAGAAAATAACTTTTTTTGGTTAATGACTAATTAGAGAAAATAATTGCTAATAAAGGTTTTTGACCACTTTACCTACAATTGGCCTTCTATAATTGTATGGTTGGATTTTTATATATTTTCCTATTTTCTGTTTTTGTGATGATACCATAACAACTGAAAAAGTAGAGTAATGGTTACATTTTTTAAGAGGGAAAGTCATAATAATAACTCTTGTTTTTTTGTGTTGAGATGCTCTTGGTTTGGCAAATAGGCATCTTAACAGACTAATAGCTAGGGTGCATTCGAGGCTTCAAGCAAAGGGCTACACCCTGTTTTTCCCCCTCTTCATCTTCGTATATATAAACAGAGCCGTTACTGTCAGTGTCGCCGCTCGCCGTGAAGAGACGGCGTGACCGGTGGAGCCTCAGATTCAGATCCACCGTCTGAACCAGGTATCTATCGTCATCGCGCTCTTCATTCCAACCGCGAGTCGGAATCATGCGTATCATTATTCATCTCTTTAGCTAGTTGACTATTTGTGCTGATTCACCTTTCTGCTGCATGGCTTCATAAATTAAGTTCATGAATCAGCTTCTGAGAACTATTTGTTCGGATATAAATGTTTATCATGTGTTTTTTTGGTGAAAAATCTACCACAGGCTTAGAGAAAATTCTCTGTTATTAGCAAGTTTCACTCCTTTCCCCTAACCCTTCCTTTCCCTTCACATGCATATGCAAGGAAATTACTTCATACTACAAATTTATCATTCTTGGCCATATTGTAATTATAGAGATTGATTTTGGATGCAATATATATTGTCAATATACATCACCAGAAGTGTTTTAACTCTTACCTTTACTACCATAAACGTCTTAGACATTGTCAAACTCTCTTACAGTGACAATGCTTCAAAATAAATCTCTTAGTTATTTATTATTACACACGGTTTGGGTTTTGTGGAGTAAGGAATTTTTTAAAAATTGGATTATGATAGCATGTGAATTACATAGCCAAGATGATGTATGAAAGTATAACAAGCACTTGTAGACAGTTACATGGGTTAGAAATGAATTCAGCTTGTAGAAATGAATTATCTACAAGAAATGTTGAAAATGTTACATAGTGTCATGTAGCTAGACTATTGTAATTGTATTTTTACCCTCTCATTGTTCTTGATGTTTACATGATTAGTACTTGATTCTTAGTGCAAACTTCTTACCACCGAATTGCAATTAATAGTTCATCTTGTTTCTTCTTTGCATTCCAGTCTCTTTTAGATAGACTCCAGCTCTGAAGTAGGGAAATTGAAAGATTTGTGGCCGTGTAAAGCTTCAGAGTGTATTTGTGTTGGTGCTGCCATGCACACAGGACCCAACTGATGTATCAAATTATCCTTGTTCCATTGAGGACTAAAGGAGATTTATAGAATGGCATGCTCAGTTTATGATCACTAGGGCTTTGTTCACATATCTTATTCGTTGGGTTGTGATATCTTGTATGACGAGATGAAAAAGGCCTTCCTGCAAACTGCTTTTATTCTGATGAGGGAGCTATCATGGTGTTGCTTTGGGCACAAAATTGACTGGCGAAGATTGTTTCTTCTTGTGACTATTTTGACTATATCTGGTGTTGCGTTTCAGATGCTTGTACATAGTTATCTACTGAACAATCGTTCCCCTCATGAAACTGATTTATCATACCCATTCTTGAATAACACCATTACCATACAGTCGAATGAATTTCACAGAGAAGCAATACTTCAGCAGGTTCACCTCAGTCGTCCTAACTCTGTTATTTTGCTTAATTCATCTAATGAATTAGTCCTATCGGTCTCAGATGAGCCAGAGAGAGCGGAAGTCCGGAAAATGAATAACTCCATTTCTCGTAGTCAAAAGGACAAACAGCTTGCTGATACAACATTTTCACCCCCTCATGGTGCTCCTTCTCCCAAGCAGGTAGAAGTTGCTGAGAATTTGAATTTACTTCTTTCTTTTATTAAGTATGATGAGGAGCAGTGTCACCAATAATTTGATGGATACATATATCTCAGAGACACATATGGTTGTTGCCACCTAATGAGGCCCTTGTGTATGCAAAGAAAGAGATCGATCATGGCGCTTCAGTTAATGAAGATCCTGATCTCTATGCTCCTTTATTTAGGAATGTTTCCGTTTTCAAAAGGTACTTAGATTTTTTTTATTTATTTTATTATTTTTATTGTGCATACTTATTCATCTTGTTAGAAAGCTTGGTTGTTGTAGATACTATTCTCGTTACTAAATTGGTGGAACAAATTGCAGGTAGTGGTCATTTGTTCTATCAATTTTTCTGAGGAAAAAAATTCACATTTTATTGGTCACATGCTTGAACAAATCTAGTTTTTCATAACAGTCTTTTATCATTCTGAAACTGGATATTGATTTTGTTGATGTTAAACATTTTTGAGAATATATTCCATTTCTTGTGACATTTTTTCTTCTGTGCGACTGGAGATGTCTATAAAATAAAACACCATTCCTTAAAGTATTCAATTTAAGTAGGAAAGCAAAGGCTTTGCTATAAAGCACTCTTCCACAAATATCTATAAGCTTTGGTTAGGGAACTAGTTTTAATCATGTAATACTGTTCATGTGAAAGCTCTAGTGAACCTGGAAAATTGTAGAAGGCATAAATTCATCACAGAATATTAAGATCAAGGCATCAATGCTTTAACTGTCACTTGGTCAACTACCTTTTTGAAGAACAACTCAGCCTAAATTTGAATATGATAACTAAAATAACTGTAAATCCTTCGAAAGGGAAGTTTGAGAGGAGATTTTAAGGCTGTCACATTAATGACTATGGTCAACCTCTTTATCTAGTGAGTGTTTTAATTTGACCAAGTCTTGTATTTCAATATCATTTAAAGCAGCTGTAAACTGTTGGAACCAGTTCCTCCATTTTTTTTTAAAAAATATTCTCTACTAGGTTTTCCAGTTTTTAAGGAAGATTGACAATTGACTGGTGTGATCTGGGCCTTCATGTCTATTTTATTGGATTATCAATCAGCATATTATGATAGAGTTTGAAGACTTGGAGAGCTAGTTGTGTAACTTGTTAGCCGTAATCTGTGTTTCCTTAATATTCTGAGTGGATCATGCATAAGCAATTATGGAGTATTCATTTTCAACCTTTTGGTCCTCTTCTTAAAAAAAGGCCTTGTACTTATAGTAACCCATAAACAAGCTTTCCGCCATATTCTCTTCGCAACTCTTAAGTTCATGATTACCAGTTTGGAACATTTGTTGGAATGCCTATGATGCAAAGCTTGGTAACTGGCTGCTGATTTTTTCTTTGGATTGCATTGCATCTTTGTTTTGTGAATGGCATCATTCGTTGTGTTAAGACTCGTCTTGAAGCAGGATTGTGCCTCAATTTCAGGAGCTGTGAATTGATGGAAATGATACTTAAAGTTTATATATATCGTGATGGAGCAAGGCCCATTTTTCATAAACCTTTCCTTAAGGGAATCTATGCTTCTGAAGGATGGTTTATGAAGTTAATGGAGGAAAATAAGCAATTTGTCACCAAGGATCCTGAGAAGGCTCACTTATTTTATCTTCCATACAGTGCACGTCAAATGGAGTTGGCGCTCTATGTGCCTGGGTCGCATAATTTGAAACCATTATCACTCTTTCTTAGGGACTATGTGAACAAAATTGCTGCAAAGTACCCCTTCTGGAATCGCACACATGGGTCAGATCATTTCCTTGTTGCATGCCATGACTGGGTATGAACCAGATGCCTGTTTTCTGTAGTGGTTGATTCTCATAATTTGAGTCTAAGAACTAATTCTCGTAAAAGTTTGAAGCCCTTAGGTGGAGAGTAATAATGATTCTATATCTAACATGCCTGTCATGTAAGAGCACTTGGGGCTTAAAATGTGAACAATACACAGGCTTATTGTGCCTTCTCCTGAAATTCAGCATTTATTTAAAAGACTAGGGTGATAATGATTGAATTCTAGACTAGTAGATTGTAAAATCTTTTATACCATGTCACGAACAACCTTTCCTAGAAGCTTATATTGTTTGGCAAAGTCTAATGAATTGTTTTATACCTAACAATTTGATTTTGCTAAGTTTGATAATTGTTTTGGAGTATTAGGATTTTCAATTATTCTTGTTCCATGTCTGCATGTTTTACATCGCATATATGGAAAAATGAAAATGAATTTCTTTAGCACAAATAACTTTCAAATGCTATATGTTTTTGAGTCTATGCGTGTCACATGACTTGTGAACATTTTTCTCATTGCCTCTGCCCCTCTATTTCAATTCATTCTACAACTCCTCTTCTCCCCCTAAAAAAAAGATAGAGGGAAAATTCCTGCTTAATCTCCCCGTCGTATTTCACATTCCTCCTTCTGCAAATGGTCAATTCCTTTTAATAGTTCCACTTTCCCTAAGGCACCGGATCCTATTTTGATAGTCTTCTATTACCTTGAAATATGTAAGTGTCTCTTATCATGTTGGGTACGAAGCACCTTGAACTTGTTTTCTTGTGGCTCTCATATGTTTCTTCTTTCCTTGTGAATGTTAAACAACTCTTTGGTGAACACGTCTTATCCTTGATGTTTTAAAAGATATCTCTTTCTTATATCCATGTGCACACCCACAAATGTTATTGTTGACTGTGGAAAACTATGTTCTTATTATCAGTTAAACACCATAAGAACCATCATCATGCAGTGTGTGATGTGCTTGTTTAGTTTGGACTCCTAATGTATGTTTGGATTCTGGAGGCTCCACTTATCAAGCAACAAGGCATAGGTTGCAGCTAATGCGTGGTTGAGATCATACTGATCATATTTGTGTAGAGATTAAGGATCATAGGTTTCCCCTTTTCGATATAGTCTCTATCAAGATCTATCTCTCCCATAAACTTAATTTATTTGATAGAGGCAAATGAATAACTTTATAACTTATCATGCCTTCTCACGCTAAAGCCCTTGGACTTAAAGCGTGTTCAATGCACAAATCCACTTACTTTGTGCTGAAATTCAACTTATTTTATTTAGAAAATGAGGACAACAAGAATTGAACTATAGAGCATTTAGTCACAGGCTCTGGTACCAATGCCATGAACCATCTCTTCTCAAAACTTAAGCTATTGGTTATAGACAAACGAATGATTTTATATCTTAATAGACTTTCAGTGTTATCCACAATGGAACCTGATTAATCTCACTTATGAGTATTATTGTATTGAATTCCTTCTCATTTTAATCCCTTCTGTTTAAAACTCATCTTTGCAGGGTCCTTACACAGTGAATGGCCATGAGGAACTAGCCAGAAACACCATAAAAGCTCTATGTAATGCTGATCTGTCCGACAGAACCTTTATTTCAGGAAGAGATGTTTCCCTACCGGAAACTACCATAAGGGCGCCAAGAAGACCTCTTAGACATCTTGGGGGGAAAAGAGCATCACTACGTCCAATCCTTGCCTTCTTTGCTGGAAGCATGCATGGTAGAGTGCGTCCTGTTCTTCTCAAGTACTGGGGTGGTGGAAAGGATGAGGAAATGAAAATCTACCAGCGTTTACCTCTGAAAGTTTCCCAAAAGATGACATATATTCAACACATGAAATCAAGTAAATATTGTCTATGTCCAATGGGCTTTGAAGTTAATAGCCCTAGGATTGTCGAAGCCATATATTACGAGTGTGTCCCTGTGATCATAGCAGATAACTTTGTCCTTCCTTTTAGTGAAGTTCTGGACTGGGGCGCTTTTTCGGTGGTGGTGGCCGAGAAAGACATTCCCAGGCTGAAGGAAATTTTGTTGTCCATCCCTATGAGAAAATATCTTAACATGCAAAACAATGTGAAGATGGTACAGAAGCATTTCCATTGGAACCCAAGACCAATAAGATATGATCTGTTTCACATGATTTTGCATTCAATATGGTTCAGCAAGCTGAACCAGATTCAAACTCCGGATATACAGAAATCATTTTGATATCAATTGATTTTATTAAATTTGAGAGCATTAGTCTTGTTTGGGTGAGATACTGGAAAGAGTCAAAAGTATTCTTGATGGGGGCAATGCAGGACTCTTGCAGCCTTTTATTTCTTAACGGTTGGCTTCATGCATAAGAAATTTGATTGTTGCAATTTATTAATTGGGTTGAATAATTGATGTGAGGAACTGTGAAGCTAGATGGTTAATTTCAAGCCAGGTAATATGGTTAATGGTTTTGTAAGATTTCTGGAATGTCCTGTTACTATTTGTGTAATGAGTTGTGGCTTTTATTTCCCAGCCTAGTAACCGCGAACTCTATATTGCTTCTTTTGTATAAACTATAAAGGGGGATTTTTTTTTGGTTGTATTCCTAGTCACTTTATCTCGATTAAGATTCCAATGTATAATAGTTTCTATAAATGGAACAGGAAAGACAGGAAAAAAGAAATTTTGCTTTCTGTAGATTCCACTCTATTTCTATCTTCTTCCTCTTCAACTCTATGGGGCTATACGTGAAAGTATTGAAGTGGTCTTTATTCACTAGCCATTGTCACTAGTAAATGAGAGAGATTGATGGCTAAACATTTGAAGGTTGTCTTTAGCCAATAAATAACTCATTGATTTCCTGAGTTGAAGACAAGGGGCCGGCTAACCTGGTCCGGGATTCAAGTAATATTATAACTAAAATAAAATGTCATATTATTCTCTTTCCCCTCGTTCTTTTTCTCTTTCCATCTCTCTCCCTCCCATTTCTTCTATCCCACCTCCTTCCACCCCCTCAATGCCACCAGCCCCTGCAACCTCCTTCTCTGTCATCGGGATTGTTGTCAGAGAATTTCTACCGCCTCCTCAACCACCACCTTCACTGCCCACTGCTCTAAGCATCTTGGCCATGTATTAAAGGAAAACTAGATTTGAAGGTTCTCGGCAAGTTGAGAAGAGGAAAAAATAATAGAAAAATTATGAAAGTCATTAGGTACATATATGATAGATCACATAAAAATATTATAAAATGTTGGAAATTAACCTTGGCAACTTGTCAAGTGGAGGTGTAAGTACACAACATGAATTTGACTGGCCCATGTGAAAGTCAAGCCAACAAGTTGACTATGGTCAAATTTGTGGAGCTAAACAATTTGAACACTTGTAGATATTAACTCTATGTTGAAAGAAGCTCTAATTGACATATGTGCAAGTGTTTAAATTGTTTAGCTCCACAAATTTGAGCGTAGTCAACTTATTGGCTTCACTTTCACATGGACCAAGTCAAATTCATGTTGTCTACTTACACCTCCACTTGACAAGTTGCTAAGTTTAATTTCCAACATTTTATAATATTTTTATGTGATCTATCATATATGTACCTAATGACTTTTATAATTTGTCGGTGAAATGATTGGTGAAATGATGGGTGCCAAATCTGTCGGACCTTCTATTTATAAAAAACAAATTATTATATGTTATGTATTATGAAGCCACAACTTCATTGCATTGACGACAATCATTGTCATCTTTCACATTTCAAGCAGATGACCAGAGAAACTCAAAGTTCGTGCAGCAAAAGCTAGAAACAAAAAAAGGACTTCATTGCAGCTAGCTACTGATCTGCACAAAACACAATAGTGCCTCAATTCATGTCTTTTGTGTGCTTTCAGGACTCTCATCAAGTTCTAAATACTTGTTCACCCAATCAAACCCAACGGGTCCTTCAGCTTCGGTGGAGAAGTCGAAGAATTCGTTCACGTCGAAGTTAACATCTAAGCTATCACTATCACTCCCATTGACGGCGCCAGCATGTTCCAACATTGCACTGTCCCCGCTAGTGTCATGGTTCTGTGTGGCGCTTTCTTGCGCCGTCCAAGTCTCCAGCTTTTCCTCTTTGTGATTGAATTTTTTGCACAAATGAGAATTCCAGTAGTTCTTGATTTCATTGTCTGTTCGCCCTGGAAGCCTCCCGGCTATCAAAGACCACCTGCACACAACAGGAAAATTAGTCCACCAGTTAACATGTTCCTTAACTCTCAAAATTTTGAGAAATAATTAATTAGGCACTCTTAAAAATGAAAAAGTCTTGCTATGTTCAATTCATAATTCAATATTTTGATTCACCATTCTAAATAGAATCCAGCAAAAAATTTTATTTTTGTTGTTGGCTTGAAGTTGCTAAGAATCCATGATAGTATCTTTCTTCAACTATAAGATTTGTGCCGTTTACCAATTAATTACTCATGTTTAACACATCAGATTTTACATTGAAAGTGTAGTCAAAGTAGGAGGCAAGCATGACTTACAAAATTGAAGTACTTGATTTTTAATGGTAGCCCATCACTTTTAATTCTAGGACTATCCAAAAATTTCACTTAGAATTGTATATATGACAAACCTGTTTCCAAGAAGCTTATGAAGCCTAAGAATCAAATCCTCTTCTTCATCTGATATGTTTCCCCTCTTGATGTTGGGTCTCAGATAGTTTAACCATCTCAGCCTGCAACTCTTTCCACATCTATTTAGACCTGCCAATAGCATACAATAAAACAGGTAAAAGAAAAATGATGCAAGCAATTGGTTTCAAGTTGCAAACTTTTTCCCATTCTCTTTTCTTACTTGTAAACAGTATTGGGTTGGAGCTAAAACAAAACAGAGAAATCATTAGATATTCTCAGAACAAAAGAAAACAAGATTTGTTCTATATCATTCATCAGCTGGCACATCGACTATTACAATAAAATTAAAAATGTAGGAAGAACGGGGATGACTTACAAAGCATTGTCAAATAATGAACAATTATATCCTCAGTATCTAAGAATCTCTAATGTCTGACCTGATTTGACTGCAACAGTCTTCCACTTCTTTGCACCATGAATTTCAATGCATTGTGCTAGTTTCCTATCTTCATCTGGGGTCCATGCCCCTCTGTTCACTGCCCTCTTATTTGGTCCATCATTCATTGGTGCCATGATGAGAGTGAGGCTTTAATTTTACTTTTTGGTATGTCTTTTGAGAGTACAAGGATATTGGAGTTTGGTTACGGCCTTAAATGAGGCTGTGTTTATTTCAAAAGCAGGGTTGATTGGTTTGGCCAGTGATGTATACCTTATTGGAGGGAATTTGAAGGGTCAGTGAGTTAAAGGGCATCTACCCTTCTTCCTATGGAAGGTGATTGAAATATTAATGGGAAGCCCCAACCAGTCAACTACTGGTTACACACTTGCTGTGGACTCTGGTTGGTTTAGAGAATGGGAAGTAGAATGATACAAGTATTGGAGTAAGATTTATCAAGTGGCATTGAGTATGTGTCACTTTAATACTGTAGCGTGTCATTATTTATCATTATCAACTATTATATGTTTATATCATTGGTTTTTGCTAACATCTGTTCAAAAGACATTTATTAAGAAATATAAAATGATAAGACTTTATTTAAAAAATAAAAAATTTGAAGTGTTTAATACATTGAAAACTTTAAAAGCCTACATTTTTGATAGAATATTTTCATTTCAAACTTTTTAACAAGTGTTCTTAGATCACTTTATAACAAAATTCTTATACAGGGATTTACTCAAAGAGTGTGTTTGGAGGGTGTTGGTATGAGTGATATATATAATAAAATAATTGAAAAGGTAAAACATAAAGATTTTTCACCCTTCAAATTTTATGGGTTCAAATAACAAGACTCGTTACTGGTTAAAAGACTAGGGGTTTAGAGAGCTCTAACCCTCTAAGGAGGGAAAGAAACTCACATTCCCTAAAGGGCGCATACCCTATAAGGAGAGGGAGAAAGCTCATCTTGCCTAAAGGGCTCATAGAGGCCTCAGCCCACTGAGGAGTAGGGGAAGCTCTCCTCATATGCTTGCATCGGCCCAAAGAAAGACAACTTCACGACACACAGAGAGGAGAAGGTCATAGGCCCAAGACTCTGAGTCCTGTTCAGCCCAGCAAAGCTAAAAGAGGAAGCAACGACTTCTCCTCCCCCAATCCGCATCTAACTCCTAGATAAATGGGGAAAGATAAGCAGGGGAAGTTGTTACGAATTTCCCTCGCTCTATTTTTATCTAAACATCCTAACTCATCTATAAAACCACATGACCTCAGGTCACCAAGTATCACTCATTCCTTCTCTAGAAGACTCACCTAATACTTGTGCTTACTTGAGCGTCGGAGTGCCTTTGCAAGTACACCCCGCCGCTACACTCTCTTTGAGTGAGGAACCCGTTTGGAGCTTCTGTCCAAGCGTTGGAGCTTTCGTCAAGGCGCCTTCCTCACCCTCCACTCGTATTCAGGTAACTTCATTCCCTATACGAATTACTCGCAAACATTGACGTTGTCTATGGGGACCTTGATACTGTCTCATAAGTGTTAGATTGCCCCTTCTACAGGTGCTTTGATGGAAGCCAATCACATCGCTGCAAACCTCCCTCCGCCCCAAGGCCAATAAGGGATACCTTAAGAAGGAGTCGGGAACTCGTAGCACCATGAACTTGATCCTCGAGATGGACTGCCTACGTCCATAATAGGGGAAAACGAAGTAGATCACCGGGAACCTAATGATCGACACATTCCATCTCGGGTGGTTGTTCCAGATTCCTAAAATGACATAGAACCCCACAAGGTTATCCTTAGACTTTGAGATCTCATCAACCGACAAGAGCAATGTCTCAAAGCTTTAGAGCGAAGAAAAAATCTGAAGAGAAAAGAGCAAAGATACCAAAACCAAAGGGGGGGTCAATCGGAAACCTACCTCTCTGCGGCGTGTAGACCACCACAGGCCTCAAGCCCAGGAAAGGTCCCCTAACCCCCCTGCGTTACAGGAACAAGGAGAGGACCCTGTCCCCAACCCTGAGGTGGAGAAGATCCAACAAGACTCCTTCACTTGAGCAACGATATAAAAGCCCTCCTCGACGACAGTCCCCGATCCCGACCAGACATTCTCAACACTTAAGACAACATGAGCGATCCAGCTAACACAGAAACTCTCTGAAACAGACTGGAGACTCAGACTCTAAAGGTTCCATCCACTCAAATCCAAATCGAGCCTTAGGTGGGCGACTGCGAAATGGGGGATCTGTTGTGAACGATAGCCCATTCTCTGATGAGATTTTTTACGTCAACCCGCCTAATAGTTTCATGCTCCCCCAGACTGCAAAATCCTACGACGGAACCTCAGATTCACAAGAACACCTCACAACTTTCAAGTCCAAGCCTTGGCTGATGCCAGCACCTGATGCCGTACTTTGCAGAGCGTTCCCGCTAACTCTCACAGGACCAGCGGAGAAGTGGTTGTTCTCCTTGCCGAAAAGGTCGATTACAAGCTTCGAGGACCTTTCCCAAAATTTTGTGCTGCAATTCACAAGTAAAAGGCAGCCCAAGACAGTCATTGGCCTCTTGGGTTTTAACCAAGGAGAGAATGAATCGATGTACAGCTACCTAGAGTGTTTTGCTAAGGAAGTGAACCTGGTAGAAAACATTACAATTGAACAAAGATTGATGGCACATTGTTTTGGAGTTTTCCCAGGGACTCCATTATCAGAAAACGTCCTCGGGAAAGAGCCAAAGACACTCAAAGAATTTAACTAGAGAGAGGAAGTGCACATCAACAGGAAAAAGGGAAGGAAATCCCTACAAAGGAAATATTTCAAGCCACCTAGAAAACTGAACCAAGACCAACCAAAGAAGGACGGGCACCCCCTCGAAATCTGACAAATTTTGGAATTGGTCTAAACTAATAGTAACTCCCTCTCATATTTTGAAGGAGATTGTCAACGTCGTCTACCTTCTATCACCCCCAAGTCCTTGAGGAATGTTCCCAAGGGAAAAAAAATCTACCTTTTTGTAAATTCCATTAGTCCCGTTGCCATAAGACTGATAATTGCATTGATTTGAGAGAAGCACTCGAGGAGCTCATCAAGGAAGAAAAAAGCATTATGGCACAGTTCGTCAAGAGCAGGGGCAAGAAGCCCAAAAGGCAAAGATCTACTAACTCTGAGATGGACAAAAGGACCACAAGAAGGACAAGAAATGAAGACCTCTACTCCCCTAATAATGTCAACAATGAGGGGGGCAGACCCCTCGGGACTGTCAATACCATCTTAGGTGGATTTGTGGGTGGGGGATAATCCAAATTAGCATGGAAAAAACACCTCAAAGAGCTGATGCATGTGTCCACTCGAGGTCCAGCTTCTCGAAAGTTACCCTCGATGCCAAATATCACATTCACTGATGAAGACAAAGAATGAGTCACAATCAGCCATGATGATGCAATGATTATAATAGTCATCATGGTTAATGCAGAAGTAAAGAGGATCCTGGTTGATCAAGGCAGCTCAGCGAACATCTTATTCCATGATGCCTTCAACAAATTAGGGGTGGACCCTCAGATTTAAAAACCCATCGATCAAAGCTCATAAGCTTTACAAGAGAGAGGATAGACCCAGATAGGTACACCGCACAACATGTCACCTTCATAACAAAGCCAAACAACAAGATAAAGAAGGTAAACTTTTTAGTGGTTGATCGGCCGTCAACGCACAATGTCATAATCAGTCGAAAGACACTTAACAAGTTAGGAACTATGGTATCCACCCTCCACTTAACAATGAATTTTCCTTTGGAGAAAGGAGAAGTCATCACAGTAAAGGCCGACCAACTTCTATTGAGAAGATGTTACCAAGCTAGCTTAGAGGTTGGTCAGAAAAGGAAAGTTGCAAAAAAGAGTTCAGGAGCTAGAGATGAGACGATGGTGGTAGACCTTGACGTTCAAGATTGACCATAAGAGGAGTGACCTCAACTTGCGGGAGAGCTAGAGGAAGTACAACTTGGTAAAAACCCAGAAGAGGCAACAAAAATCAACAAACACCTACTAAGTAGAAGTTGGCTAAGTTTCTCCAAGAAAAATCATATCTCTTTGCATGGCAGCCATGGACATGCCCGAAATTGACCCTTCCTTCATGTGTCATCGACTTTGTGTAGAGCCCAACATACAATACTTTTGTCTCAGTTACACTAAGAAGAATCACCAAGTAAATTTGTTCACTTCCAACTGAGGGGTCAAGGAGAGACAAGTCTCAACTTCAATCAAGACGGAACAAGTCCAACCTTTCTTCGCCAAGATAAATCCTTGTGGTATCAGTCATGTTGAACCCATAAGGTATACTGAGAATTTGTGGGTACTTTGAACCAATATCTAGGACTTATTGAGTACACTGAACTCGTGCCAAGTAAATGAATTATACAATCAACAGTAATACTGAAATCATAATTCTACTACCCTAGGGTTCACATGGGTTACTGATTATAATATCAATTAACATTGGTGATCTAATTACGACTCATTTCTAATTACTAGTTATTAAACTTAACACATCATATGTTACTACCTATTTAAGAATATCTAACATAATCCTAGCATATCCTATCTAAGCATGTAAATCTCTAGTGATGTCTATGCAGGCAATTACTAAGCAACATTGAGCATATAAATGAATAATTAAATAAATAACCAAAATTCACAAAACATAATTGAATGGCACATTGTTAATGCACTCACCTAGAATGGTCTAAAATTGAGGAGCACTGGCATTGGAAGCAATGAGCAGCGTAGCGTTGACACCTGGATTGGCCAACAAACACCGCACTATGAGAAAACTCATAAACTAAAAGAAAACTACCACTATAGAGTGTCGCTGTAGCGAATTGGCCTCGTTATGGTGAACTGGCATCGCCATGGCCTACCATAGTAGTGACGTTGGGGCCTACTACCCTTAGTCATCCTAAAAGACTAGAAACTTACCCTAGTGAATATGTTGCATCTTCACAAAGAAAATAAGAGCAAAAGTCCCAACAACACTGCATTATTGGGCAAGCTAGTCTGACAGTTTCCCACTATTCTAGATGCGTTATGGGTTAAGCTGCTCCTACATAAATATCCACAGAATTGTGATGATTAGAATTGTCAGGTGAGGAATGGCATTTTGTATGTTTGGCGCAATATTCATCTGGCTATCGCCTCTCTCTGTGTTGGGTTCGGTATGGGATTGGGAAGGGGAGAATCGTCATTATGGTATTCCAATTGGCTTGGAATTGGTTCCCTTTGCAATGCAGTACCGTATGTTCATATTTCTAACACGACAATGATGGTTAGAGATATTTGGCAGCGAGGGCAATGGAACCAAGGTAATGTGGCTATGAGGCTCTCGGTAGAGATTGTGCTGCAAATTCATGCGACCTCAAGTCCCTCCATATGCACGAGGATGATGGTTGGATTTGGAGGGGTACTACAAATGGGGCTTACTCGACGTCGTCCGCCTATAAGCGGCTTCGTTGGAGGAGCTCTAATCTTCTTCCTCGAAACTAGTGGAAATGGGTGTGGTGGCTACCTTGCTCTGAGAAGGTAAGGATGTTGATTTGGCTTAGATTACATGATGTGCTGCCAACAGCAGTGTTGCGAATGCGATGGGGGCTAGCCTCCAGTTCTCTCTGCTCTCATAGTGATGCTCATTGTTATTAAACTATCGAGTTAACTCGGAAACTCTTACGAGTTTACGATTTCACAACACAAAACGAGTTAACACTCATGTAAACTCTTTTCTCGTACAAGTTTAAGTAAACTCTCAATTTTACAAGCGAGTTTACGAGTTAAAATCTACTTACGAGTTTATGAGTTTACCTCAAGATGTATAAATTTGGTAACTTTTTTAGATACTTAGTTGACTTTGTGTATGTTAAACCATATCTATCGAGTTTACTAAGCCGATTTTATATATTTATCATAATTGAGTTATGTTTTATCAAATAAAATAATACATGTACAAAATAAAGTATGACATGACTAAGTGTCATGCATTAAGGTATATTTTATGAGATATATTTTTCATTTATTTTATTTTAAAATTAACATTATTCAATGTCAATTATGAATATAAAATTTAAGTGATTTCTTCTTTACTCATTTTCATCTTTGGCATTTTGAGTTTAATCAAGCTTCAGAGGGGAAACTATTTCTTGCTGTGATTTGGTGGCCGTGGCGTTGGCGATAGTTGGAGCAAGGAATTTATTATCAACTCCATTTTTTCCATGCTCTTTGAATTCCAGGTTCTGCTTTCCCATAGGGACGACCAGCGTTCTGTTCTCCGGGGTTCGTAGGTTGTTCCTCCTCTGGGTTTTGGGAAATTAAATACTGATGGTAACAAGTACCACGGACCCACGATGTGTGGTTATGGTGGTGTTTTGAGGGATGATAATGGCCATTGGATTATGGGGTTTTCCTTGCGATCAAGGAGGGGCTGAGCATAGCGTGGCCTATGGGATTTCAGAGCTTGTGTTGCGCAACAAATTGTAAGGAGGCTTGGTTTTTTCTCACAGCGGCCACCACTCCGAGATGTCAATTTCTTCAGGGACTAATGGGGTGGCATACTTGCTAGCGAAACATGGTGCTCGGGACACTGCAGGGTGTGCAACTCATCACGGATATGGGTGGTGGTGAAAAGAGGTGCATGAATGGTGGGGAGGTTGCGACATTGAAGGGTGATTCGAACCACGATGACACTAGGCTGCCGAGTGCAAAGAGAGAGAACAGTGGCAACGGCTACGGTAGCTGCAGCTTGGGACAAGGTGGATGATGGTGGTGGCTACCAATGGCAATGATGGAAAGTTTGATTTCAAGTGAGGAATAATTTTTTTAATTATAATTATTCAGTAAAAAAATTATCAAGAGGCATTCTTAAGCTTGTTACGTTCAAAAGGTAGTTCATTGTGGAAGAGACGGTATACCCTCACTGAAATCTTCTATTTCTCTTGGAACATTGCCATATTCCTACGAAAAATGACGTACAAATTCATTACTTTCACAATTAATTTCTTTCTTTACAACTTCAGCATGAAGTCAGTATGAAGACAATGCCTGAGACAAAAATGTAACCGGAAATTACTTACAGCAGTAGAGCTGCGTTTGTACCCTGTTGCAAACACATCGATAACTGCACCCCAAGCGAGCACAATGACAGACTGAACCTTTTTTTTTTCCTCTTTTTGCAACAAAAAAAAAAAAAACACTTGTATTTAAAAAGGCAGAAACATGTTATGCACAACAACTTGGAATGAAAAAATTCTCTCCGCACTTTCTACACTTCTCTATATGCTCTATATCTGATTCATATTCCTCATGTTAATGCTCGTATGATTTTCTTCATTATGCTAAAAGCAGCATATAAAACCAAAACCATTACAAACTTCTTGGAGGCCAATACCCTTAGGTTCACCCTCAGACCATATTTTCGCACTAAACCCAAGGAGGCAGCACCCACAAAGAGAAACCAAGAACCAATAGTCCAGAGAAAAACCTTCAGGGTCTCTGAAGGACCACATACATGGGTAACATCAGTTGATACCTCCACATAGGGACATCCAGAGCTTACTCGACTGCTCTCTGCTTGATTCAATAAAAGACTATCATTCAGCCAATCAGACAACCTAATGAGCACTTTCGCAAGCCATGCAATCTCGTCACTGGATATTGGACGTTTCATCCAGTCACCTTTATATTTAACATCTGTGAAAGCATGGTTGCCAGCTCTGCGAGGCTTGAATATCTCATCACGGCATTGTTGATGCTGCATTGGTTCTGGACAGGTTGAAGATGACTTCATAGCATGTCCGTCAAATAAGGATCCCAACCTTGCCTTCAATGAATCTATGCATTGAAGGCTGGGTGTAAGATTATCACCAGACATAGCTTGCAACTCAGCTTCTGCACGCATAATGAAAAGCTGCAGTGACAAAAGACGGGATGGAAACTTTGTAACATATACCATAAATAATGATTAATATAGTTAGAAACACAAATCTGCCTATGTCAAGCTTTGTTGTCCAAAGCTTTGTCACATACAATTTGATTCTGTTGTAATATGGTTAGAAATACAAATTTGTAATGATAGCAAAAAGTAGGACCTGAAGAAGCTGTTGTCCACCATCCTCCCCCTCAGCAAACAGTCGCAAATCTTTGTTCCAGTTCTCATGCAAGAACGAGCCATCAGCATCCGTCTCGCATAAACCATCCTCCCAGTCCTGAAACAACCAGTATTATTCTATTAAAATTTATATTTATTAAGTAATATGTCGAGCCTAATACTGGACCAATACTAACTTTAAAGGTGTACATAGTGCAAAAATATAACTACTAAACAGAAAGATAATGAGAATTGGGGAAACTGCAAAAGCAGGGGAGAAAAATAAACTCACTTGCAACTGCTCACGGATACTAGGAACATATCTGGACAAGTTATTCAACATTGATTTGCCTGATCCAGGCTGTTTGGAATGGAAAACAGTGTCCACATTCTTCAACAGGTCAAGGAGCTCTTTTGATGATGTCAAGGTGTCTAACACCTGAAAAATCAATCCAGGTAAACAGCAAAAGCCTGTCATTACTATAGGATTGCATCAAGCCTCAAAACTTCACAATCGCAACCAAGGTTGTTAAAATCAAGAGTTTAAGTAAACTTGTAAAGGCTCAACAAACTTGAGTCGTAAACTCGACTCATAAACTTGTAAGAGTTTACGTATGTAAAAAATATATGTTATAAGCAATATAAACATGATTAAATTCAATATTCATAATTGACATTGAATAATGTTAACTTCAAAATAAAATAAATGAAAAATATATCATAAAATATACCTTAATGCATGACACATAATTATGTCATACTTTATTCTATATATGTATTATTTTATAGTTTGATAAAACATAGCTTAATTATGATAAATATATAAAATCGGCTTAAAAAACTCAATAGATATTGTCTTACATACACAAAGTCAATTAAGTATATAAAAAAGTTACCAAATTTATACATCTTAAGCTAAACTCGTAAACTCGTAAGTAGATTTTAACTTGTAAACTCGCTAGTAAAATTGAGAGTTTACTTGAACTTATACAAGTTTACCAAAAGAGAGTTTACTCATTTTGTGTAGTGAAATCGTAAACTCATAAGAATTTAAGAGTTAACTCGAGTTTAATACCAATGATTGCAACAACATTATACACGTGATAGAAAAAACCAGATGGTTTATTGCATCTATAACCAAAAAAAAAAGTATATGAACAGGTCAAACAGGAGCAGCAGAGGAAACTTTCTCGTAGCAAGCAAACAAATAATGTTCCCTAGTTTAATGTACTGTCTGTCTAATGCGAGGTTTCAATCAGTATATAAAAACCTAACAAAAATAAATAAATTTTAAAAAAAGATTAAAGAATTTGAAAAATACAGATCAACAAAGATCAGAATCATCAGATAATAAGATCCATCATATTCTAGACCATTTTTTTGTTTTTTTGCCAATTCAGTATTGGAACACAATGGGACTATAAATGTCCATTCAACAATATAGCAATTAATGGATATTACAACTACTGAACTAATCAACTGTCTATTTTGCTTCTAGATAATTTTAGAAGTAATTAAAAGTAGTTATTACAGATAAGTAGATAATATTCCGTATGTAAACAAAAATACTCAGTCAACAGATAATCCTGTGAATTACTTGCTTGGGATAGTGTACCCATGTGAACGTGTTTGTGGCTTGCATGTGAGTACATAAAAAACAGGTTATCAAATTACGCCTACAAATTCCATTGACAATTATGAATGATTCAAAAATTAAGTAAAGCACAAGTGATACTCCGGAAACTAAAATTACAGGAGGCAACTATGAAAGTACCCTCCAAAGTTTTTTTTTTTTTAAGATAAAAGAATTTCATCAACATGGAGAATGGATGACAAGAAATTCTCATAACAGAAAACAACTAGCCAAAGAGTAAGAAAACTGACATAGACATCCATATCATTCAGCAGCCACTTTTGGATGCTTCCGACACTAGGTTTAGCACAATCATCATGCACATATAAACTCATGGGCTAGTAAATCTTCACTTGTTATGAACTATAAACATTGAACATTATTTACCACCATGGTATTCTTCCTGCACTTCCACAATTCAGTGGCCACTTTAGAAACCTCAGCATGTGTCAGAACTTTCTAAAATGCAAGGACCTAAATTCATAATATTTGAAGAGGACATTCACATAGACAACCACTAAACCCGTAAACAAGACACCTTACTATAAAAATTATAGGGTGTTAAAGGAATTCAAATAATATATAGAAGCTCTAGAGTATACAACGACTCTCATAAACAGAAATTCTATACAGGCAAATATCTGCCTCCAATATAAAGCCATAAAGCCTGTGAATGAGTCAAATAAACTTTCCTCCACCAATATAAATTTAACCAAATAAAGCTTAAATTTCCTGAAATTGGAAAACCCGTGTACGTAAAACAAGAAAAAGAAAATGACCAAGAAACACACCTTCAGCACCATCTGAACTACAAGTTCAACATCATTATGAAGAAACCTGTGAGCAAACCCTATAAAATGCATAACCAGGGAACTGTAGTACAGGTAGTTAGACAGCACGTAATCCTGCCACCGTGCCGTGAATCCGCCTCTCCAGGCCACAGAATTCTCCCTCTTCTCATTCAAGGGAGGGGAGGCAGACCCATCTGCTGCCGCCTCGAGCTCTGAAAACTCGTCCCAGGTCACATTCCAAGGCTCCAAGTAACTAATCCAAACGGAGAACACCTGAGACACATTCTTCAACGAAGCCGCCACGGGGCAGAACAAGAAAGTTCTCAACAGGTACCTATACAAAGGCCTCTGCACCCAGGGGTTCCAACACCCAGGGGATCGCACGGAATTGTACATTGAAACCAATTCCTTCGCCCTCACGGCATCGAAGGAACCCGAATTCCTCCACCTAGGGCTCCCACTACACTCGCCGCCGCCGCCGCCGCCGCCGCCGCCAGTCTCACTAAACACAGCCACGGTGCTCAAATTCAAGTACCTCACGAACACCTTCACCACCTCCCCGAGCCCTGGCGTGGGCGGCGTCTCACCCAGCACTGACCGTAGCCGGAAGGAGACCCCGAGCGCCTTGCAAGCATTCACCGGAAACGGCGAGAAATCATTGTCGACAAGCCAGAAATGGATCAAAGTGTTCACCAAAAACTCAGCACGCACCACAACCGAGGCATCGAAACCGTCACCGTAGTGAAGGATGGAGCTACGGTAGGGTTGGTGCGCGTTGAGGTCGCAGGTGGGAACATACGCTCGGAGATAGGCGTATAGAATACGTATATATAGATTGCACTCGTTTTTCTGTTTGGTGCTACAGGAGCGCTTGGAGCTGGAGAATCCCGGAATCGAAGAGGTCCAATTCTCTAACCGAAACTTCTTAACCCTCTTAACGGAGACGGGGTCAGAATTCTCGGTTTTGCCCCTGCACACGGGGTAGTATGCGAACCAGAAGAAGAAGTACTCGAAGACGTTGAGCTGAATTTGTGAAGGGGACGATTCTTTCACCCTGGAATTGAAGAGCGAGGGGCAGAGGTCGGAGAGGGAGCGCGGGGTGGCATCGGCGGAGGAGGAGGAGAGGAGGAGGTAGCGGGCCCACTCCGGGAGGCGCTCGGCGGGGAAGACGTATTTGACGAGTGAGAGGCGGTCGACGGCGGAGATTGAGGCAGCGAGGGTGCCGGCGGGGGAGAGGAGGGAGGAGAGTGCGGCGGAGAGATCAGAGTCGTTGGAGGAAATAGCGGCGCCGATCCAGCCGGTGGGGGAGGGAGAGGGCGCGGGTTGGTTTGGGCTGTTGCTGCTGCCGCTGGTGGTGCGGGTTGGGGTTGGGGTTGGGGTTGGGTTTGGGTCGTCAAAGCCGAAGAGCTTGCAGATTAGGGTTGGGAAGGCGAGGGAGAAGAAGTGGCGAGATTGGTCGGGTGTGTGCGAGTGCAGGAAGGACTCGATGGAGGCGCAGGTGGAGACGATTTGGGACGGGGATGTGGCGGCGACGATGGTGGATGCGAGGTCCTGGGATTTGGAGAGGGAATCGAGGGTGTAGGAGTGAGGGACCATGGTAAGGGACCGGTGCGGGTGAGGGTTTGATTGAGTGCGGTCTGTGTTGGTTTGGGCTTTAGGGTTTTTGATTTGGGAGCGAAGAGAAAGAGGAGGAAATGAAAGGGAAAAGGCAAAGGTTTTAGGTTATGAGCTAAGGCTGTGTGTGTGTCTGTTTGCGAGATTGGGAAGAGTCTCTACTTTTTTCAAAATGCAAAAGCAAATGGCGCCCTTTTAAGGGAGAGAGGGAGGAGAGAGGGGAGTGTGCGTGGCGAAATAATAAGAACTCTCTAACTCTGCCTGTATCGTGTGGGGCCTCTTTTATTCTATTTTTTTTCCCAAAAAAGAAAAGGACAGGAATAGAAAGCTCTCGAGGCTCTTTCAGAATAATGGACCGCTTTCGTGACTCTTTCCAGTTTTTTTCCGCTATGAGAACATTAAATTCTCCTAAATGGTGGATTTTTGTGGATTATACTTGACCAGTAATTTTTAACAATATTACATGAATAATTATTAAAGGTGGGAAAAAAGATAAAATAGTGTTATGTATATCTAGAGTATGGGGCTCATGAATAAATATAAAAAAAAATTCTCTCTGTCTCTCACTTCATCAATTCTCTTTCTCTTTTTTTTTCACTCTTTTTTCACACTACTAGGGTTTCCCATAACAAATTCTTCCTTTCTTAGCCCTTCGCCACCTCCTTCATCTTGAACAAAGGGTTCCTTTTTTCAACTCATTCACCCATGATAGAAGGAGTTTGTTCTTTGTTGTTATTTCTTCGTGGTTGTCAGCTCATCTAAACTTTTAAGTAAACAAAATACAACTAAACATGTTACATACAAGCTCTAAACTCAAGCTACTTGAGACCTACAACTATAAAAATTTATATTCTTCCAAGGACATAGCCACATGCAATACAACACATTGCAAAATTTATTAACCCTAACCAAAGAAGCATATCTACCCTAGTTTTCTCACAAGTTGTGTTCTTCTTAAGTTTCATGATTCTTCTACTTATTTCTTCATCCATTGCATTACCATGTAGAATTCACTGCATATTGATCAATGCACAGGTTCCATATAGCTCTCAATTTTTGACTCATCAATCCATTAAAAAAAGTCACATGTTTTACTCTTGTTAATTTCCTAAGTAAATTTAAAATAACATATCTAGCATAAGTTGGTTGAACATGATCTTCAATTAATCACAAGTTTAAAGTCTCAATAACAGAACTTACTCTTCAATTTGGGCATTTCCAAAATTTTCTTCTGGCATTTAGCTTTGTTGACCCAGATGTCAACACCAACATCTTGTCACCATATTTGCACAAACTATGTTGTGTTGAACTAGAAGTGGAACCACAACTTGTCATATTGTCAGGCTTGCAAACACAAACATGAAAATAACAAAGAAACAAGCATCATCAGACAAACGAACCAACATTATAAAATAAAGAAACCAACTTATTCATGAGAGGTTCTCCAATGAGTACATAAACATGAGTCTTGATAAAACTGCATATGCAGCCATTGATGAACCTCCGCCACAACAGCCTAGAAAAACGAGAGAGATAAGAAGCTTGAGAGCAAAGAGAGATTGTCTGTGTGAATTGAATCATTCAAGATACATTCTTTAATGCCAATGACACATATATATACAACATAATAAGTGGCTAGCTGGCTTACTTGTGACTAACTAACTAATAACAGAAAATAACCAACTATCAACAAAGCCAACTAAGCTAACAACCTGTTTAACTTGTTGCACAAGTTAAATTGCTCAAAGTGCAACTAACAGAATAATTGTGCAACAAAAATTTACATTTTGTGTGCTGTATCTAACACCCCCCGCAAGCTAGATTGGGAGAATGGATAGAGAGCAAGCCAAGCTTAACTAAAAAACTATTGAATGGTCCTGGTGCAAGAGGCTTGGTGAGTATGTCTGCAACCTGCTGCTTAGTTGATACAGAGTGAATGCTGATTACCCCAGCTTGGAGCTTTTCTCGAATGGAATGGCAATCTATCTCAATATGCTTTGTCCTTTCATGTAGAACTGGATTAGAGGCTAACTGAATTGCAGAATTGTTATCACAATAGAGTTGGACAGGTTGTTGGTGAGGGAAGCCAAGGTCTTGTATCAGGTACAGCAACCATTGGCCCTCACAGGTTGCTTGACTCAGGGCCCGGTATTCAGCCTATGAAGATGATTTAGACACAGTGTTCTGTTTTTTCCTTTTCTAAGATATGAGAGATGAACCTAGGTAAAAGCAAAAGCCAGACATAGATCTTCTCGTGTCCAAGCAGGCCCCCCAATCCGAGTCTGAATAACCTGTTAAGGACAAATTAGATGAAGCAGCAAAATGCAAGCCTGTAGCTGGAGAGGCCTTGAGGTGTCTTACAATTCTATGAGCAGCTTGTAGATGTTCATCAGTGGCACAGTCAAGGAATTGGCTTAGTTTACTTAGAGCAAATGCAATGTCAGGCTGTGTCTTGGTTAAATAGATTAGTCTACCAATTAGGCGCTTGTAGGTGGAGTTGTCCTACAGCAAAGCTCTAGAATTTTTGCTCAGTTTGGTATGGCAGTCCATTAGAGTTAAGGCAGGTTTATACCCAAGTAGTCCATAATCATTTATGAGTTCTAGAGCATACTTCCTTTGGGAGAGATGGATGCCAGACTTTGATCTTGCAACTTCCATGCCAAGGAAGTATTTGAGGGGGCCAATGTCTTTTATCTTGAATAGGTCATCTAACAGCTTTTTGAGTGAATTAATTTCATGCATATCATCACCTGCAAGTACCGAATCATCAACATAGACTAGAATGGCAGTGTAACCTTGATCATTCTTCTTTGTGAACAGTGAATAATCAGCCTTGGATTGCTGATAACCTTGAGCAAACAACACTGAAGTGAGCTTAACATTCCATTGTCTACTAGCTTGCTTGAGTCCATATAAGGATTTTTGCAGTTTGCACACCAAACCTGGCTGCTTAACCTCCAATCCTTGAGGAATTTTCATGTAGACTTCCTCTAGCAAATCGCCATGTAAGAAGGTTGTGTTCATATCAAGCTGGTGTAGGTGCCAATTTTTGGCTGCTGTTAAGGCTAGAAGCATTCTCACAGTGGTCATCTTTACCACAGGACTGAATGTTTCTGCATAGTCAATCCCATAAGTTTGATTGAATCCCTTTGCAACCAGCTTAGCCTTGTGTCTCTCAATGCTGCCATCGGGGATCAGTTTTACTTTGAAAACCCATTTGTTCCCAATAGCCTTCTTGTGAGGTGGCAGTTCTGTCAAAATCCAATAGTTCAGCCTAGATTGCCTTTTGCCAACACTCATGAGCCACGGCTTCTTTGTAGGATGTAGGTTCAGATATGGTGGATAGGTTTAATGCAAAATGCTTATGAGATGCAGATAGGGAATTGTAAGAGAGATAGTCAGATAAGGGGTACCTAGTGGGATGATTGGTGTGTGTAGCTGTTGAGGAGGCCAAGGCACAGTGGTAATCCTGGAGATAGTTTGGAGGCTTTTTCAATCTTCTAGATCCCCTTGCTGGTGCTTCTCCTGGTAATTGCTGTGGATCAGCATTTACTGATTGCTGATTTGTTTCAGGAATCTCTGTGACAGGGTCAAGTATGAATGGAGTATGTATGTGACTTGTATGTGAAGGTACTGTGGCTAGGGTGGGTTCATGTGAAATATTGGTGTTAGTGGTTTGTATGTGAGGCTCAGGTGGGTCAGTAAATGGGTCTAGGTGTAGTAATGGGTGTGTGTAAGGCTGAGGGAATATGGAATATGTGTTTTCAGGTTCAGGTATGGGATTGGTTAGATGAGCGAAATGTTGTTCAGAGAATTTGACATTTCTAGAAAGGAAAACTTCCTTGGATAGAAGATCATACAATAAGTATCCTTTTGTGCCAGATTTATAACGCAAGAACATACACTTCTTTGCTCGAGGCTGTAGCTTAGTTCTGTGATTTTGTAATGTAGTTGCATAAGCAAGACAGCCAAACACCCTTAAGTGTTAAAGATCAGGTTTTGTTTTGTAAAGCATCTCATATGGTGTGAGATGATGAATAAATGAGCTAGGTAAGCTGTTGATGAGATGTATGGCATGAGCAATGACAAAATGCCAAAAACTAGAAGGCAGGTGGGACTGAAATATCAGGGCCCTTGCAACTCCAAGGATGTGTTGATGTTTTCTCTCAACCACTCCATTTTGCTGTGGAGTTTCCATACAAGTGGTTTAATGGACTATTCCCTTGTTGTTGAAAAATGAGAGCATTGTGAATTCTGGCTCATTATCTGATCTGATGCACCTCACTGAAGTCTGAAATTGATTCTCAACTAATGCTACAAAATTCTAAACTAGGGTGGTAGCTTCAGATTTTGTTTTCATGAAACAAGCCCATGTGAATCGTGTGTGATCATCAACAATTGTTAAGAAATATTTGAAACCAAAACCTGATGGAACAGATAGTGGACCCCAAATGTCAATATGTATTATTTCAAATGCTGAATTAGAACTGGATACACTGTTTGGAAATGGTAATTTTCTTTGTTTGGCATATTGGCAGGAATCACAAGGGACATTTACATTGGTGTGGCATTTGAGGAAGGGAAATGTGGATTGCAAAGTATCTAATTTCTTGTAAGATGGGTGACCTAACCTAAGATGCCATAGACGTGAGTTGCTTGCAGCAATATTGTTGATGTTGTGTAGTGTTGGAACTCCTACAGCTGTTGAATCCAAGTAGTATAAGCCTTGCCTTGAGCTAGCTACACCAATCATCTTCATAGAGGGTAAAACCTGTATCTCACACTTATTTTTAGTAAATGTAAGTATGATTGGTAATTGTGTAGTCAATTTGGAAACAGAGATGAGATTAAATATGAAGGTGGGAATATACAACACATTTGTAAGATATAGTTGTTTAGAAAAGAAAACATTTCCTGCAATGTTAGTTGAGATTTGAGTTCTATCAGGTAATTTCAGATAAACAGGCTTAATTTTTCTAAATGAGTGAAATGAATGTAATGAGTGGGCGATGTGATCGGTTGCTCCAGTATCCAGAATCCAGGTTTGAGTTACATGGAAGGCAGAATGTTCAGTGTTACCTGCAGGGGAGGTTGGTTGAGGTTCATGAGTTGTGACCTGGTTGGCTACATGGTTGTGTGACTCATGAAGTTGGATTAAGGTCATCAGGGCTTTGTACTGATCTGGAGTAAATGAGAAATTGGAATTGTCACCAGCCTCCTTAAGAGACTCAATGTTGCATGAGTCATCAGAATCAAACTCCTTTACAGTGGTGACATTGTTAGCAGTTTTGTTCTTGCCCTTTTTCTGCGTGTGTGCTGGATAACCTATCTTCTTGAAGCATTCATGCTCCAAGTGACCTGTTCCTCCACAATTGTTGCAATGTTTAGAATAGTATGATGGACTTCTGCCCCTAGGAGCAAGTTTGTGGATTTGATTCTTGAATCTGCCCCTAGCATCTGAATGCTATTTGGAACCAGAGGTAACAGCAGCAGCCAGTGATCTTTCATCACAGTCCTTATTAAATTGTCTTTCTTGTTGCAGCAATAAGGAAAGGACTTTATTGATATCAGGAACAGGTTCTATGAGCATAATTTGGGATCTAACATTGCTATAGTTCTCATGAAGGCCTCTAAGGAATCTGATCACTTGATCATGGGCTCTATATTCTCTAATTACAGCAAGGCCACAGGTACATCTAGCAGGGCAAAAACATAGTGGAATAGGTCTAAAATTCTCAAGTTCATCCCAATAGGTCTTTAACTGAGAATAATAGGATGTGATAGGAGAATCACCTTGATGAAGTGTGAAGAGTAATTCTTGAAGTTCAGCAATTCTGTACAGGTCTCCTTGATGGTATCTGTGCTTGAGGTCTTGCCAAAGATCAGTAGCAGATTCTGTCCAAATGATGCTTGTCATGATTTTAGAGGAAAGTGAGTTGGTAATCCAACCAAGAACGAACGTATTGCATCGGTCCTAAGCAAGGAACAGGGATCATCTTCATCAGGTTGTAAAATTCGACCATCAAAAAATTGAAATTTGTTCTTCCCTTTCAAAGCCAACCTCATTGCTCGAGCCCATGGTGATAGTTCTTCTCAGTCAGTACTTAAGAAACAACAGCAGCACCGGGATTCTCACTGGGATGGAGGCAGTAGGGTGAAAGAGGATCACATGAAGGATCAGCAAAAGGATTGATATTAGCCATGGAACAAGAAGTGTGGTGCAAAAAATTTCAGAAAAAAATCAAAGAATTTCAGTGGAAGGAATGAAGAGAGCAGCAGATCTGCACTGATTGCGATGAACACAATCACAGATCAAGAAGAGGATCACAAACCAGAAGGCATAACTGCATGATTACCATTCTTGGAAATCATCAAAGAAATTCTGAAACAACATCAGAATTCTGAGATTTCAGGGTGTATCATTCATTTCCATTTGGAATCTCAAGATAATTACAAAGCAAGATTGGTTTGCAAATGCAATTCCAAGAATCCGAGGGAGCAGAATTTGCAAGTTATGCTAAGAGAAGATGCAGGATCGAAGCTTTGCCAAAAACTGATACGATGATAAAACTGCATATGCAGCCATTGATGAACCTCCACCACAGCAGCAGAGAAAAACGAGAGAGATGAGAAGCTTGAGAGCAAAGAGAGATTATCTGTGTGAATTGAATCATTCAAGATACGTTCATTAATGCCAATGGCACATATATATACAACATAATCAGTGGCTAGCTGGCTTACTTGTGACAAACTAACTAATAACAAAAAATAACCAACTATCAACAAAGCCAACTAAGCTAACAACCTGTTTAACTTGCTACACAAGTTAAATTGCTCAAAGTGCAACTAACAGAATAATTATTCAACACAAATTTACATTTTGTGTGCTGTATCTAACAAGTCTCTACATGAATCTAATAAAAAACAACATATCATAACAGAAGCTAACATCTAGGAACATAGAAAACAAAATCTTAAAAACAAGATACTGGCATCTTAGACAAAGAAACCAACATGTGCAAATATAGCAACACCTCATAACCGAAACTAGCATCTTACAACATATAAACATAGAGACCAATAAAGATACAGAAGCAAACAAGCATCGTAAAATAGAGAAACCAACATGCTAATAGTGACAAACTATCATTGTTTCCCCAAGAAAACCAACGTCTTAAAACTAAAAACCTACCAACGTAAAAAAGAGAAACTAACAACCTATCACATATAACCCAACACAAAACATAGAGAAATGATGCAACTTCATTACAAGAAGAATAAGAATAAGAATAAGAACAGGAAGAAGGAAGAAAAAAAAGAACATGAAGAACAACAACAAGAAGAACAAGAAGAAGGAGAATGCATAACTAAATCAGAAGTAGCTGACGAACACGAAGATGTAGGAAAAGCGAGGAGACGGGTTAGGATGAGCAAGGAGCAATGGTTCTTGCTTCCACCAAGATCTGTGAGTGAGAAAAAGAGAAAGTGAGAGTAAGAGAAAGAAAAAGAGAAGAGGGAGAACCCGACACCGAGAAAGAGATTTTTTTTATTGCTAGTAGCCCCACCTAAATGATGTAAAATACATTGTCCCCATATATGTTGTCCATAATCATTGTTCAGGTAGCATTTTCGTATTGTTTTTTTTACTTTGAAAATTACATTACTTGCAATAATGTTTGAACCTAGCACCTCATGCATATTACCCAAATCTCTCACTACTAGATCAATCATAGTGTCTTCTTAAATGGTGTATTTAACAAAATAAATTGATTCAAACTATTGATCTTACAATTTAGTGATTGATCTTTTACCGTGTTTGACATATAATGAATAAAAAGTCCTATTCTTAAGAAATTAATCCAAATTTTATTTATATATAAATTTTGGTATAAAAGTTTTAAAATTAAGGAATGAAGTCCCGATAAACCCTTTAAATTGAAAGACGAAAAAAATGCTCACTTTAATCTCTGAAAATATAAGTGTGAGTCACTTTTCACATGGTGTTTGATGTAACCTAACAAAAATTTAGTTCAAATTAGTCCTTAAACATTTTAAAATTGATCAAAAGATCCTGATCTCTATTTTTTTTTGCTTTTTTTTTCCCTTTATTAAACCTTGAAATCCCTCATTTTAACCTAAACTCACTCATAACTCTCATTTTTGCACCACATCCTCAAAACATAATTAAAAACAATTGTTATTGTCGTGATAATAAGCCTTTTTTAAATTAAATTTACTTTAAATTTAATAACCAAGAAAAGTTATTACTTTGTAAATTAAATTTAAAATAGTAAAAATTATTGAATGTTGATGATAAATATAATTATTATTAATAAATATTAAATAATAATATTTGTTACACCAAGCAGTTCACGGTTCACCAAACCTATTATTATTTAACTCGACTCAGTCGCACTATTGAGTTATTGGTTGACTTGTAGAATCAGACTTAGTTAAATTGTAGAATCAGACTTAGTTAAAAAAATATATAAAATTTTAATTAAATATTTAATGTATAATTAATAATATAATATAACATTTAATTAAATAAAGAGTTTCACTAACAAAAAGGCACATATTAAGAAATTAATAAATGAAAATTTTAATTAGAAAAAAAAAATTGAGTTTTCAGTGTATTAAAAGTATTGAAATCCTTAAAATATTTCACTTTTGATCTCTTAAATAAATATATAAAATTACAATAGAGTGAATACTTACATACTTTAAGGGATTAAATAAGTTCATTTTCAAATTTAGTGTAAAGCGACTCACACGTACACTTTTTGATAGTAAAGTGAGCATTTCCTTAATGATTATATGTCAATTAACATGTCACATCATTAGTTTCGTAATTGAAATACACCATAGAATTAAAGTAAATCATGACTTACAAATAAAATGGGCTTGTTTTGAAATTCAAGGACTAAAGTGACTTATGCCTATACTTTTATGAACTAAAGTGACATTTTCTCCTAAAAGACAAAAGAGTTTACTTTTTTTTAGTGTTGATAGGCTTATCTCACCCCCTCTTTCATACTCATACGAGTGTGCCTTAAACAAGAAGAAAAATAATAGGTATTCAACCTTGTTAAGATCTAACGAGACATTTTCATTCCACGTTTTATGGGAATCTTGGTCGGAAATGAATTAATGACCTTTCACCATAAAATTTGGTTCAAAATCTCGATTCGGGGAACTGAACCTAATTCCCTTAACAAGTACTCCCTCTGTTCACTTTTTGTTGTCATTTCTCAAACAAAAATTTGTCCAAGATTATTTGTCCTTTGAGTAAATTAAGGAAGTATTAAATGTATTTTTATAAATTTATCCTTATTATGTCTCATACTCTTAATAACACTTAATTACTATAACACTAACTACTCAAGCTTAATTTTGTCTTCACGCTCTATATTTTCTCTGTCTTAGTGTCAATTAAATGATTTCTTAAACTGTGTTATTGTCAAAACTGATAACAAAATGTAGACGAAGGGAGTAAGTTCTAAATCAAGAATATTTGTTTAGAAAGAACGGTTTAGAGAACTCAAGAGCCAAATGGAACAACTTTGATTATAAGAGAATGACTATAGAAAGTTTGGCTTACAAAGAAATTATGTAAAGAACAAAAATTGAACGCTACTTCTAGGAATTGAAATAACAAGAAAGCAAGAAAAAATGAGAATTTACTTGATTTTCTCGTGAAATCGTGATGTCGCAAGGGACTTTAACTTTTATTTTGATAAAAATATCCTTAACATAAACAATCTCTCCCTCTCTCCATGAGCCACCATCAGCACCACCTACAACCACTACCACCACCCACCACTCCCGCCGCCACCAACATATACCACTCACTGCCACCGCACCACCACCACCATCACCATCGTCACCACCACATCACTTCAATTGTCGCCACCACATACCATCACCATTGTTGTCACCACCACTACCACTACTACCTACCACTCCCACCACCACTATCGTCGCCAACATATATACCACTCACCACCACTGTGTCACCATCCTCACCT